>JAJIBD010030697.1:0-42769 GCA_021461705.1 Cryptotis parvus | reverse complement strand
ATTAATATTACCTAAAAGGGTATCTAATTTGGCACCTACGTCATATCCATTTCTCCTAGATATTTACTTTATTATTTATTTTTCTAAATTAGGTAAATTGCCTTGCTGAAATATTTTCAGAAACCTATTAACTTCTCTGTTACAGTGCAAAGATAATGATAATGTATACAAAAAAATTCTCGAGGAATTTTTTTACTGCTTTATGTAATTACTGTTTTTGGAGGTCCCTCAGAGATTTGACGCTTTACTAGCTAGACTTAAAATAATCTTGGATTTTTGTACTTTTGTGGCAAGTACATAAGTGTGTGCTTGTTTGAAGGTGTTTTACTTAATTCCTTCATCTTGTTAAAAAAAAACCCTGCCTTTTTCTTTGTTCCCCAACCTCATTTTGGTTAATTGAAATATTACTGGTTAAAAGTTTTGTTGTTAGTTTTTTCAACCTCAGATTTTCTGGAATTGGTTGCTCATGCAGCTTAAAAATTCTTGTTTATATATTTGCTTAAATGCCTGGTTACTGTGCAGTAATACAGTAACAATAATGAGAGCTCATTCCTTGTTTTGAATGGGCAGTTTGAGTCTTGGGTATTTTAGGAGGGTGAGTCCATTGGGCTACACTGACGTGATCGAGATGAATGGAGTACGTTACTCGCACCCCCTTAAACAAATGATGAACCATGGGAAAACAAGTGATACCCTGCTTAATTTAAGCCATTTCATTAGGTACTACTCATTATTCATATTATAATTAAGAATCCAGTTATTTATAAATAATATTTAGTTTAGATATGTGCTCTAGAGCCGAGGAAAACACATTGTAGGTGGTAAAAAAGATCTTCGGACTCGAGGCGACCTTTAGGCTGAGATTTAATAGATGAAAGTTCCAAATAGTGGGTTGTTATGGGGAAGAGTGCACTAAAGGTGAGCGAGAAGGACGTAAAGGCTTGGGGGTCTGTGGGACTTGTGGTGGTGCTGAAGTGCTCACAGACCATGTTCATACAGGCAGCTTTCATCTAAGCTTCAGTTACAAAATTAATATGACTTGCAGTGGCCTTGAGTACGGTGTGAAGGGACACAAACCATGTTCCTTCACGCGGTGCTTAATCTAAATTCAGTTACAAAATCAATATGATTTGCGGTGGTTTTGATTACAGTGTGAAGGGCCGTGGCGGGCGTGGTGGTCGGGTGAAGTTGCCGAAACTTTATGCCAAAGCCGTGAGTTGTGGCACTGCTAAAACTCATGTTCCTCTAAAGTTATAATAACATAAATACTAGTTTCAAAGCAGATTAGAAATGATTAGATTAAAAGGGTTAGAGGGAAAGAACTCAGGTTCCAGACACAATTTATGTGAAGGCATTCTTTAGCTGGAGAAAGGAACGACATAACTAATCAAAGGAATAATTATTGTAGTGTGGGAATAAAGGTAGAATAAAAGCAAGCGAAACAGCTCTTTAGTCTGATTCATTTGGGTCTCGAAGGCAGTGGGAAGGCCCTGGAATTGTGGATTAGGAAACAGCTGAGGAACTAGATCCCTGTTGGGAGAAGGGTGCTGTTAGTGCTGCCTCTTGGATGACCATAGGCAGCGGGAGGAGAAATGGTCTATCACACCAAGGTCTCGCTATGGATTTCAATGAAACATGGCAGCCGACTTGGTGCCAAGTCCCTTAGGTGTTCAGTAGGGTTAGCTATGGTTTTTGTTGGTTAAGGTTAGCGTGTGCGTGTGTGTTGCGCGTGTCTTGGCGGCGTGCATTGCGTGTGTGTGCACATGCGTGTATGCGTGCGTGTGTCTGTGTGCATGTGCATACTTATGCGTCTTGTGTGTATGCGTGCGTGTGTGTGTGTGTGTTAAGTATTGTGTGTGTGTATGTGTGGTGTTTGCTGTGGAATTTGGGATTTCATGAACTAGCCCAGCGGTATCTTTTGGAACTGTACCATAGCAGGTGGCAAAATTCAATTGAGGTTGCTTATCTTCTCTGGTGCCTAGAGTTGTGTTGAACAGAAAGAGACTAGAATCTTAGCTTGTAAACCAGATGAGCTTTAGGAGTATCCTTGCTCTCAGTGATTATTTGACCAGAGTCTGGTACTTTTGTAGAATAGTTTTAAATAGTTTGGAGGGTGGGGTTCTTTCTTTCTGTTTACTTCGAAATGGGTGTTAGTCTCTTGGGGGTGCTCAGTTATGTTAGTATGTTTTTGAGGGAGGCTCGCTTAAAGGGATGTACATGATAACCCCAAAGTGTAATTATTCATGAGCCACAAAGTGTAAGAGAAAGGGAGGGGAGAGAGAGAGAGAGAGAGAGAAGAGAGAGAGGAGGAGGAGGGGAGGAGAGGGGAGGGGGGGGGGGAGGGGGAGGAATGTTGCCTGCTATAGAGGCAGGCTGGGGTGAAGGGGAGGGAATCTGGGGACATTGGTGGCGTGGAAAGGGTGCACTGGTGGAGGGACCAGGGTGCTGGAACACTGTATGACTGAATCCAATCATGAACAGCTTTACAACTGTATATCTTACAGTAGTGTAATAAAATTTAAAACATAGGGGCCAGAGTGATGTAGTTAAATTGGTAGGACATTTGCCTTGCATGAGGCAGACCCAAGTTCAATCCCTGGCATCCCATATGGTCCCTACTAAGCACAGCAGGGTAATTCCTGAGTTGGAGAGCTAGGTGTAACCCCTGAACTTTGCCAGGTGTCACCCCCAAATAATTGATGATGATGATGATGATGATGATGATGATGATATAAAGTGAGTGCTGCCTTCTATTTCTTTTGATTCCAGAGACCAAAATTATTCAGAAAATATTCTTCTGAAAATCTACTCATTTAATCATTGTGGTAATAAAAGATCTCACCTCTACTTGGAAGTGACCTTTAATTAAGATTATAGCTTAGATATTTTTCTTTCTTAAACTGTTTAATCTGTATGTAATGTTACATCATAACAGCTCCATTCCCCCTCCTCCTTTAAATCTTATTTTTATATTCTTATTTGGACATATAAAGAGATGGTTTAATGCAGTAAGAACCTTCCTCTTTTCTCTTGAATACAGAATAATGCCAGACCTAGCACCTGCTTACTTGTGTTACTAAGAGGTGCCCCATTCGGTTTTCGGTTTCCCAAGGGCGCCTCTTCTGACCTGCTCCCTGGCCCGAGGTGTCCTGCCTGCGCAGACAGGGCCCGGCTCCTTCTCTCCTCCGTTGGGTTTCTCCTGCGGGGTTTCTGTAGACTGTGTGGAAATGGCATTAGCTGTACTCAGCGGCTCTAAATAAGAATTGTGTGTACGGCTAGATAAGGCTGAAAAGCAACCTGACTTTAAACAGTCCTTTATCAACAGAGCAAACCTAACTTAAAGTAGAATGGTTGTTTGTGTGTTAATTACAAACCGGTCTAAAAATAATATATTTGTTCATTTCAAAGTTTTGAGATTTTATTTGGTAAATTATGTGTATGTGAGGAATTTTTTTAGTAAAATTGTTTGACAAAATAAGGTAAGGTTACTTTTCCTAAATAATGATAAGTATAACAGACATACTGCCTAATTATAGCATACAGACTTATCTTTATTCTCATTCAGAATCAACCAAGTTTTAAAACTTTAATTTTTTCCTTTTTGTTTAAATATATGCTTGATCACTTGATCACTTGACATCCGTTATTCGTTGATTTGCTTGAGCAGGTGCCAGTAAATATATCACTAACACTATCACTATCTTCCTGTTCATCATCTATTTGCTAAAGCGGGCACCAGTAATATCTCCATATGTCCTGTCTCATGCTAGTAGAACCTAAGGGTATCTGCTTGCTCCAGGAACATAAAGAGCCTCAAACCATTATATTAGGTCATAGGAATGACCTAATATAAATATTACTGGTATTTGGCATATCAAATACAACACGAGCAGCTTGCCAGCCTTGCCGTGCAGGTGGCATACTCTTGTAGTCTCCTCTAAATAAAGCATTTATTGATGAACTGTGGGACGCAAGCCAGGCTGTGATAGTCTGGTCTGCTGGGTGGAATTGTGACGAGGGGAAGTCCGGATGTGGAAAATGAGGCCCCATGGAGTAGGGGCGTCATCTGGCTTGTTGTGAGGCTCTGCTGGGGTGAGTGGGCCAGGGCTAGAACCCGCCATGCCTCCCAGGTGCCTCATGAGCGGCTGGGCACAGGAGAGCAAGTAGCAGCTCTGCCCCCATGTCTGAGAGTCTCTGGTTCAGCATACCTGGGCCGGATTGAAAAAACTGCTGCAGGGTAGGTGTTGATGATCTGGGCTGTGATAGTCTGGTCTGCTGGGTGGAGTTGTGATGAGAGGAAGTCGGATGTGGAAAATGAGGCCCCCCGATGGAGTGGGGGTCATCTGGCTTGTTGTGAGGCTCTGCTGGGGTGGCGGGCTAGGGCTAGAACCCTGCCATGCCTCCCAGGTGCCTCATGAGCGGCTGGGCACAGGAGAGCAAGGGAGCAGCTCTGCCCCATGTCTGTGAGTCTCTGGATCAGCAAACCCTGGGCCAGATTTGAAAAAAAACTGGTGCAGGGTGGGTGTCAATGATCCGGGCTGTGATAGTCTGGTCTAATCATTTTCCACATCCTGACTTCCCAGTAAATATATGCTACTTTAAAATTTTTTATTTAATTTTGTATGTGTTAAGGTTTTAAGACAGTGTTACTATGCCACAACCCCTCCATCAGAGTGTCAGGGTCCTTCCCCTCTCTCTGGGACCCCCCCACACCTACCCCCCACCCCGTGTTCTATAGGCCTTCTCTAAGGATCTATCACCATTGGCCATTGTTCAACATTCCTTTTCTGTGTATATTATACTCTTTGGGCGGTAAACAATTTTAAGTAAAAGAAAGCTTAAGTTTTATTTAATTTTTATCTTAATTTCCAATCTTCATGTTAAAGAATGAAGAATTTAAAAATTATATAAACATGAAAGGGGCGATTTGACATTCATAAGCCTCAAAATGTAGGCGCATTTTGATAAGCTTTGTGTTTTAGCCCTGTGTTTTTCAGATGCTCATGATTTGTTGCCATTTTAAAATAGTGAAATGCTAAGATATAAAATTATTGCAAGAATAGATACTAGGTTGGATTTCAGTTAAAATAACATTTTTTCTATCAACTGTTTTTATTTATAAAAAAGATACCAGGTCATCAGTACTCCTACAGATTTTTTTTATGGTAATGGAATATGTGTCTGGTGGTGAATTATTCGACTACATCTGTAAACATGGACGGGTGAGTAAGATTCTGTTCTAGTGTTATAACCCCCCCCCCCAGAGAGAATGCAGTGACAAACAGCCTACCACAAAAGATACCTCCAGGCTACCCAATAGACATGGAATATATATTTTTTGCTTGAAAGTCCACTTTTTGAAATACTGATTTCAGGAAACAGTGTACTTAATTGTCAACTTATGATACCTATAGTTTTCCCTAATGCCATGTTGAAATTTCAGGTATTTCTCTTCTCAGCACTTCCATCAGAGTTGTGTTTTGTATTATGCTTTCCTTGTGATTTCCTTCTATATATTTAGTACTAATGATTAAAAACATTACTGTTACTTCTTAGTAAAGAAAAAAAATTGTCTTGCACTATGATGTTACTTTTACTTTGATTTGCTGAGAAGTCTAACTCAACTCTTAAACCTGTAGGCTGACTCTGAAACAAAATCTCTCTTGCTATGTCGATGTCCCCAAGTTCTTAGTACGGCTTCTTTTTATATTCGATAGGTCGAAGAGATGGAAGCCAGGCGGCTTTTTCAGCAGATCCTGTCTGCTGTGGATTATTGCCATAGGCATATGGTTGTCCATAGAGATCTGAAACCAGAGAATGTGCTTCTGGACGCCCACATGAACGCCAAGATAGCAGATTTTGGTATGCAGTTCTAGGCATGCTCAGAAACTCCCGTGCCTCTTGGAGAATGTAACAGCCCTTAAACATCTAAGACCTTGCAGGCTCAACACCTTAAATCTTGTACCATGAAGCGGATGTCTCTTAGTGTGTTTGCTAACTTGCTCTATTTATTTAAACATACTTTAAAAAAAATGTAGCTACTTTACAGAAGTAAAAGGACTAACTCCAAGGTCAGTCCTTTCGATCTGTATTTCCTCTTAAGGAAATATTTAACTCCATGTGTGCATTTCTTAAACTCTATGGAAAATGTCATGAGAATTGGGCACACTTTCCCTGATGAAGGTTGAAGAGGTGAATGAACCTATACATGCTGTTTTGGAGTTTGGTAGTTTTTTTTCTGACTTGTTGTATTTATTTATTTGTTTTGCTTTGGCTTTTTAGTCACACCTGGCAATGCTCAGTGGTTTCTCCTGGCTCTCCATTGAGGAATTGCTCTGATGGTGCTCAAGGAAACCATATGGGATGCGGGAATCAAACCTGGGTTGGCTGCGGCGCAAGGCAAGCGCCCTACCCGCTGTGCTATCGCTCTGGCCGCAGTTTTGATGACTCCATCAAAAGAGATGTTAGTAGATCTCAGGATCACAGCTTGGTTAAAGATGTGAGCTTTAGTCAGGGGCAAAGTAAAAGATAAAATGTCTATTTTATGTAATACTTTGGGGTGTTAGCATGTCAGGATGCGATATCACAGCAGCATATCTGGTAAAAGACTTAGGACGACAGAGGTTCTGGAAAGAGAAATAGAAGGTGACAGAGTTTTGGTGTTGATTATTAAAAAATATTTTTTGGAGAGCTGGGGCTACTTGATGTGGTGCCTGGGGAAGGGAGGGGAGGCACAGGTGGATTCTCCCAGTGGAACTTGGGCGGCACGGGGTGGTGCCAGGAATAAACCCAGGGCTCGCCTATATGCAGAGCGCGAGTTTTCCAGCTCCTTTGAGCCATCCCTCCACCCCACCTTAATTTAAAATATTGATGCAATGCATTGCCATGAATCAAGAAGCTAGAACTAGTTTCCTTGTCCCTTTTTAGAGCGGGGTGAGCCTTCTCATCCTTCTGTAAGCCCCAGAGCGTTGTTCAATATGAGAGCCAACTGATTTTTCATTTGTTAGATTACTTTTCCTATGTTGAACTGAAACTTTCCAGATCTAAAAATATTGGAAAGTGATTTTTGTGAGTCAAAACCTGTCTGATTTCTATGTAGGGATTTTTTTCTAATGTAAATATTTAGAAAGCATCATGCAAAAGAATTAGTCTTTGGGCTGGAGAGATAGTACAGTGGGTAGGGTATTTGCCTTGCACACAGCTTACCCAAGTTTGATCCCCCAGCATCTGATATGGTCCCCCAAGCCATCATCAGCAGTAATTCCTGAGTGCAGAGCCAGGACTAACCCTAGAGCATCACCAGGTGCGACCCACGAAGAAAAAAAACCAAAAAAACAAAAACCTTTTGGTGTTTATTCTTCCAGCCTTAGAGAGAATAATATTTTGATGCATGTATGCATGTAAAAGTTTATATAATTTAGTAACCTCATATTTCTGAATTGAACCAACATTTTTCTTTGGAAATGAATTTGATTACAATTTCCTTTTTTAAAATTATCATATAGGTATTAGAAATTTTTTTTTTCCTGAGTCTAACAAATACTTTTTACTGCTTTAAAAAAATAATTAAAGTATGAAACATTGAAGACTTGATTTTTCTCATTATATATATGCCTAGATATACATATATACATATATGTACCTATATGTATGGTACATACATATTAATACTTGTATATATGTATGCAAGTATTTGTATACAAGTATAAATATACTTGTTTTTACATATATAAATACATATAACAATGTAGTAGATAAACACTACTCTTGTTTTCAGGATTATCCAATATGATGTCAGATGGTGAATTTCACGAACTAGTTGTGGATCTCCAAACTATGCGGCACCTGAAGTCATCTCAGGCAGGTAAGACATTAACTCTCTGAGCACTTTTCAGTATTTTGTCTTTGGAAGAATGAGATTGGGGTGGGGAATAGATTTGACTGTTTGAAAGTAAACCTTTCAAGAGGAGTGTGTAATTATTAAGCTTTTTTTGATGCATTTATGTATGTAAAAGTTTATATAATTTAGTAACCTCATATTCATAGACACAATTTTAAAATGTTTATATGGATTTCAGTGATAAGTTTGTCTGATGAGAAAAAATATGGAAAAGGCATTGTAAGTGCGTAGCAGGTACAGGACATGGTATTCAACATGATGGGCCCTTTTTGTGGACTGCATCATATTCCTTTCATTGGAATCATGTTTACTTAGTTGCCTCAGGCCTGTGATTGAATGTGGTAGTTTGCAAATCAAGGGGATTGTAATAGTGTAGAAGAGTGAGAAGGCTGAAAAAGAATAACCTTTTTTATATCAGTTACACGGCGTTTCTCTTGAGTGCCAGGAGCTAACAGTGATTACAATGGAAAAAGAAGAAATAGGGGGCACAAAAAGCTCTAGGTACTTAGGATACTGTGATGCAGGACACATTCTAGCTAAGAGATTGCCATAGGACTATTCAGGTACTGTAATGTTTAATATATTCAATAAATTAGGTCATGGATAAAAATCAATGATATATGCATTTCCTCTTTTGTAGTTTTGCAGTAAAAATGTTCAGCTTATCTGCTATATCTTTCAATTTTATGGTCAGCCACTTTGCTGTGTGTATTCTGATAATAAAGCTGTCGCTATAAAACATACAAATCTTGCCATTTTGCAACAGCATGAATGGACCAAGAGAGCATCATACTTAGAGCAAACACTGCACAATCTTATTCACATGGAGTATGTAGAGAAAGCAAACAGATGAACTAAATCAAGCCAGAATTTAATGAAGTTCTGGACTCTATGAGCAGTTATCAGGGGGTCACATAGGGTGGGAGGCGGTGTAAAACCAGGACAAACGCCTGGTGAAGAGTAAAATTGGGCATTAGTTGCAAAACGCATTTGAAACTAATATGTACTACAATGCACTGTTACTTCAATAAAATATTAGTGACAGAAATTAGTTGTTATTTAGACTAGTAATTTAATTGGAACTAAAATAAGTAAAAAAATAATGTTTTCTCTTGGGTAATTGAATTAATCATTTTCTTCTTGGGAAGAAACATTGAGTGTTGGGAATTGGCCATGAACATCGTTAAACGTCTTGGCAGTTAATACGTATCCTCGTCTGTCCCACGTCTATCTAGAATTGCTGTGCATGTAGCTTCTGAAAGAGACAATTGCATTTCAATGGATGTTGTCCCCTTTCATAGACTGCTACGCAGGCCCGAGGTGGACATCTGGAGCTGCGGTGTGATTCTGTACGCGGCTCTTCTGTGCGGCACCCTCCCGTTTGACGATGAGCACGTCCCCACGCTATTTAAGAAGATCAGAGGCGGTGTTTTATATCCCAGAATACCTCAATCGCTCCGTTGCCACTCTTCTGATGCACATGCTGCAGGTTGACCCCTGAAACGGGGCAACTATCAAAGACATAAGGTGATTTTTCTTTTCATTACTGTGATGTTTAACTTCTAGTAATTCAGTGCCACACCATGGGGTTTGTGTTTAGGCTCTGCAAACTGTTTTTGTCTTTTGGTCACACCCAGCAATGCTCAGGGGTTACTTCTGGCTCTGCACTCAGGAATTACTCCTGGCGGTGCTCAGGGGACCATATGGGATGCTGGGGTTGAACCGGGATCGGCTGCATGCAAGGCAAACGCCCTCCATGCTGGACTATTGTTCCGCCACTGTAAAAAGGTTTTCTTTTCTTGTTTCACAGTTCAGATCATTGTACTCATCTTTTAATATAAGCCAAGTTAGCTGTACGCAAGGCAAGTGCCTTACCTGCTTTTCTATCTCTAGCCCCTTTTTGTGCAATTTTTGTCCAGATACACATTCATCTTTTAAAATTCTGCCCACATATCACCTGTTAAGTTACTTCTGACTTCTTATGGCATTTTAATTTCTTTCGTTCAAAATATCTTTTATAATTTCCACAGTCAATTTAGTGGTCTCCCGTGTGTCTCATATCTGTATTTTAAGGCCGGTGCTGGAGTTGTAGTATAGGGGATAGAGTGCCTGCCTTGCATGTCACCCTGGTTCAGCCCCCAGCATACACAGTTCCTGAGCACTGCAGGAATGTTCCTGAGTACAGAGCAGGAGCAAACCTGATGTGATCCCCAAACAAATAAAATTGTAACTTCATAAGGGTAGAGAAGGTATACATAGAGTAAAAAGCTTGAGAAGATAGCATGTCATACAAAGTATTTGAAAATATTTCACTATAAAAATGGGGAGATTCATATACTTGACGAGTTAAAGCTATAAAAGTTTTGGTATGTTTTGAAATAAAAATAGCTTCTAGTCGGTTGACTGTAAAGTATTCCTTCTTACGTGAGAAGCTTTGCAAGTGTAGTTGGCGGTTCATTATGACTATTATGACCTTTCTACCCAAGTAGGATGGTTCATTGCCTTTCACGGTGTCCTATTACTTACACTGTCATTTTACTCACTGTGTCGTATTCCTTAGAGGTTTTCTTATTCTTCTCTAACATTTTATCAGGTAATCATTTAAGTGTGGTTTCTTTTTTTTAAAGTATTTTATTATACCACCATGAGATATACAATTACAAAGATGTTCATGTTTGGGTTTCAGTCATACAGTGTTCCAGCACCCATCCCTCTACCAGTGCCCATATCCCACCACCAATGTCCCCAATTCCTCCCCCTCCCTAGCCTGCCTCTATGGCAGGTTCTTTATATCCTCTCTCTCTCTCTCTCTCTCTCTCTCTCTCTCTCTCTCTCTCTCTCTCTCTCTCTCCCTCTTTACACATTGTGGATTGCAATATATACATTTAGAGGTTATCCAGTGTATCTTTTGCCTATATTCAATGCTCAGTTCTAGGCTGGTATTATCATTATCCATGATTATTGGCACACTGTTCCCTTTTCGTTCTTACCTAACCTCTGACTCCTACATTTGTGGTAGATTCCACCTTGACAAGACCTCTTGATCTATGTTTTGCTTGACCTTGGATATTGGTATCATTCTATATGTATGTATGTATGTATGTATATATGTACAAATGAATGTACATATGTCATGCAATGTATATATGTCATGCAAATGAATGCAGTCATTCTATATCTTTTTCCTTCTAACTAATTTCACTCAACATGAGCCTCTCCATGTTCATCCATTTATAGGCAGATTTCATAACTTCATTTTTCCTAAAGCTGCATAGTATTCCATTGTGTAGAACTACCAAATTTCTTTATCCAGTCATCAGTTCTTGGCACTCTAGTTGTTTCCAGATTCTGGCTATTGTGAATAATGCTGCTATGAAGATAGCAGATGGTGTGGATGGTGTTTCCGCTGTGTGTTTTGGGTTTCCCAGGGTATATTCCCAGAAGTGGTATGGCTGGGTCAAACAGGAGCTCAATTTCTAGTCTTTGGAGGAATGTCCATATTGTTTTCAAAAAGACTGTACCAGTCAACATTCCCACCAACAATGGATGAAATTCCCTTTCTTCCTGCATCCACGCCAGCCATTTGTTGTCCTTGCTCTTTTGGATATGTGCTGGACGTCTAGAACCCTTTTCTCTTCAGGAGCCAGAATGACTGAATATTTAAGTATTGGGCTAGTTGGATAGTTGTTGACTGCTGCTGTTTTTGCAAGCAAGGATGATTCTTTTTGTAGTCTTTTTTAAGTGAAAACAAATTTTATTTGGAGTTTTGTAGCCGTATAGTACTCTCTTCCCCAACTTTTCTTTCCTTTTCTCTTCTCTTCTCTTCCTTCCTTCCTTCCTTCCTTCCTTCCTTCCTTCCTTCCTTCCTTCCTTCCTTTCCTTCCTTCCTTCCTTCCTTCCTTCCTTCCTTCCTTCCTTCCCTTCTTCCTTCCTTCCTTCCTTCCTTCCTTCCTTCCTTCCTTCCTTCCTTCCTTCCTTCCTTCCTTCCTTCCTTCCTTCCTTCTTTTTTTGCTTTTTTTGCTTTTTGGGTCACACCCAGCAATGCTCAGGGGTTACTTCTGGCTGTACACTTAGGATTTACTCCTGAGTGTACTCTGAGTGGCACTCGGCGACCATATGAGATGCTGGGGAATCGAGACCCTGGTCGGCGCGTGCAAAGCAAACACCTTACCCTCAGTGCTATCGCTCCGGCCCCTTCCCCAGCTTTCCTTTAGTATTCCAGGCCCCCACACAAAAAATGCAAAAGTATACAGGGTCATGTCCACATCTCAGCCCCTCTGCTTACTTATCCACCCTTCTGGGTAAAGTTGTTGATATAATCTGCCAGCTTCTGGCTTCTGTGTTACTAGCTGTGTTTGTTGAGTTTAGTTGGCTTCTGTGCTGTTGCTTTCTCAACTAATTTGGTGTTCTCCTGTTGGAATTTATGTATGTATTGTCTAGTTTGAAGGAGACAAGTCATAAATAATTTTGAAGTTATTTGCATGGATAAGGGTGTGGCCACGAGTTTTAGTTGCTTGCTACATCTTCTTGATACAGATCATGAATCAGAAGACAGGACTGGTGAGGACTCAATAAATGGCAGCTGTGTGGTCCAGAGTCTTTAAGTTCTGTAAACTGGATGGATAAATTGACAGGCTGTGGGCGGTGGGTGTGGCTGCAGGACTTCTGGAAGTTAGGAGGGCTGGGAGAGGTTGCCCACCCCTCTCTTCCAAAGACCCCAGAGTTTTAAGACTGAACACCAAGTACTTGGAATTTTCGAGGTTTGTTGCCTCTGCAGAGATTGTTTGTGGAGTTGGGCCGCTGCTTTGGTGGTAGTGTTGGGGTGTAGGCGTGGCTTCGGGATCAGCAGGACAGGTCCTGGGCCTGTCTCCTCCCAAGAGTGCTCCAGAGTTTTCAGACCTGAGACTGTGAATGTGTCAGTGAATTTTAGCTGGGTGCATCTCCTCACCTGAGGTTTAATCCTGAATCGGAAGAGCAGGGCCAGTGAGTGACTCACGTGGCGGCAGCTGTTGAAAAATATTTTCAACCAATTTCTTAAGGTAATTTAATTAATTACCTTATGGGATGCTGGGGTTTGCCGCATGCAAGGCAAATGCAGGTTGGCCTCGTGCAAGGCAAATGCCCTACCTGCTGTGCTGTTGCTCCAGCCCCAATTATCACTGGTGGACAATTCTTTGGGATTTCAGGAGGTTCACGTTATTCATCTGTATGTGTGTAGGTGTTGCCACATCCATATACATTTTAAACAAGGCCCTAAAAAACCATGTAAGTGAACCCCAGACTTAGTTATGGAAATAAATTTGAGGAGAATAATTTATATTCATAGTTCTTTAGAGTAGTTCACTTAATTAGCTTCTCAGAAAGAAAATGAGATCTTCCGATATAAATATATGCTTGTGCCTGTTTTATTCTAAGTGTATCCACACATACATTTAGAATAGAAAATATGACGGAGTTTATTTTAGAACAGATATTTATAGAGTAGAGTTTAGAAGGAAAATTAAAATAAAAGTATGTTAGGATAAGTTAATTTATACATATATTAGGTGGCGTGAAGGACTCATATATCTCTATACTTAAAATAATGTCATAACATGGATTATAATTCTCATTTTAAAGTGTCTTAAGGGCCGGAGAGATAGCCCAGCGGGTAGGGCGTTTGCTTGCACGTGGCCGGCCCATGCCGGCCCGGGTTCGATCCCCGGGATCCCATATGGTCCCCGAGCACCGCCAGGAGTTATTCCTGAGTGCAGAGCCAGGAGAAACCCCTGAGCATTGCCGGTGTGACCCAAAAAGCAAATAAATAAATAAATAAATAAATAAATAAAAAAAAAAAGTGTCTTAATTTCAGGGTTTCTGGGGCTGGCCCTAGGCGGTGCAGAGTTCAGCGGGGCCCTTCCTGGAGATTCTTGACTCACTGACTGGGTTCCGGCCAGGCCCAGTGGCGCCGTGCTGCTCGGGAGCCTCCAGGATGCAGTTTGTGGTTCCGGCTACTGACCCACGGTCAGCTGCGTGCAAAGCAACTGCCTTCACCCTGCATTATCTCTGGTACTTCCGATTTTTGATAACATTCGAGCATTCTTTTTTTTTTTCCATTTTGGTTACTCCCACTGGTGCTCAGAGCCCACGAGGGCCTCTTCTGGTGGTGTTAGTAATCGGAGCCAGGGCGCTCACTGGAAAGACTTTGCTGCAGCCCTTTGAACCATCTCCCCACCCGTGTTTGAGAATTCTTTATATGCTATAGCTTACTAGTGATAGAATTATTATTACGGAACTGTTACATATCAGGCATTTTAAACTTTTCATTGCGCTGGTGCTTGAAAAGTGTCTATTATAGGGATGGAGAGATAGTACATGCATCAAGGCATGCAGTGAGGCGACACAGATATATATATATATATATATATACACACAGAGATATTTATATATAAATATAAATATTTATTTATTTATATATATTATATATAAGATATTTATATATATATACAGATATTTATATATATATACACAGACATGGAGTCATAATGCACAGATATACAGACATACGTGCAGATAGATGTTAAGGCGGCGTTAAGACGCACATACAGTGACCCTGGGTTGATTCCCCTCACTGCGTATGAGGTCCCCCAGTGCACCACCAGGGGCGATCCCTGATCACCAATGACTGAGGGGTCCAAAAGCTAAAAGCCAATAAAAGGTAGTATTTTTCCAGCAAGGCAACTAAGCTTTCAGGAGCTGGAGAGATGGGATAGCGGTTAAGGTGCTTGCCTCGATGCAGTCAGCCCTGGTGGGGACCTCTGGCGGCTCGCCTGCTCCCCTGACCACTGCCAGAGTCTTTCCTAAGCACAGAGCCAGTAAGAGGCTCAGCACTGCAGGTGATGCCCCAAAACCAAAGGGGGAAACGCCAGAAACCCCAAAAACTAATCTCTCAAAAGTTATTGTACGTTGTTTGTATCTTTTAGCCCCTATTTTAAATTGGAGAACAAGTTTTATTTCATATAAAATACAGGAAGCCTAGCTCATTTTAAATGTGAGTAATTCTGTTAGTTGAAAATTATACATATGATAAGAGACAGAAAAGGGACTCAGTTCAGAAATTGAATCCAAAATATATATTAGTTTTCACAAATCAAATTGTTTTACTAGTTCTGTGATACTCTTCTTCCAGTATACCATATTTTATTTCTATATTTTGTTTTATAGTTATTCCTGGATGGGTATTATAGTAGACAATTGGGAATTAGAATATGTATTTATTCATTTAATAGCGTTTGCTTTGAGTCTTAATTATTTAATACTTACTCTTTGTAAGGTCCCATACAATGTACTGGGAATATAATGTTGAACTAGAAAGATATCATCTTTATGAAAATTGCATCTTTATTTCCCCCAATGTGTGAAGCTTTTTATTACTGTTTATGTTACTATGATTAAACGTGAAAGGTCTTGAAGTTCAGCTATGAACTTATTCTTCTGTTCATTAGTGATTAGCATATTAATCTAGTTATATATAGTGGGTTTTTTGGGAGTCTTAGATTGAACCATGAGAATTTATTGTCTTCATACTGTAAGCATGAAGGCAGTTGAAATCAGATACTGGAAATATACAATCTAATAGAATTAAAGCTTTCAGAATAGTCTGGCACAAAATATTAGCTAGTAAATATTTTTTAAGTGAATGTATAGAAATCTTTAGCTGTACTTAAAGAAGTTTGGACATATATAAGGTTTCTCAAATTTAATCAGAAACATAGATTACATTGTAGTATGAGAGAGAGAGGGAGAGAGAGAGAGAGAAGTGTCTGCCATAGAGGCAGGCTGGGGGGGAGGGATTCAGGGGACATCGGTGGTGGGAAATGGGCACTGGTGGAGGGATGGATGCTGGAACACTGTATGACTGAAACACAATCATGAACATCTTTGTATAACTCACAGTGGCATAATAAAATAAAAAATAAAATTAAAAAAGACATGATTTCCAGTGACTGAGTAGTACCCAGTCCGTATATGAATTTGGTTTTGTCTCAGATGAACTTTCTAAACATCTGGCTGCTGCTTACTTTGGTAGCATTCATTCAGAAACTGCTAAAAACTAATGGCTGGAGGAATGGCTTTGTATTTGACACTTTTCTTATAAATCATAAGATTTATTTTCCTGAATTAGAATCAAATTTTATATAATTCATTTTATTTTTCCTCTTTAGGTTACACACTCTCAGGAGTTACTCCTGGCTCTGCACTCAGGAATTACTCCTGGCATGCTCAGGTTCGATCCCCAGCATCCCTCTTGTAGTCATGGGATGCCGGGGATCGAACCCAGGGTTGGCCGCATGCAAACACCCTACCTGCTGTGCTGTTGCTCCGACCCCCCCCATATAAAATTTAATTAAAAAAATTTTTTTGGTTTTTGAGTCACACCCAGTGATACTCAAGGGTTACTTCTGGTGGTTCTGGGGACTATATGGGATGCCGGGGACCGAACCTGAGTTGGTTATGCGCAAGGCAAATGCCCTACCCTCTGTACTATCACTTCAACCCCAACTTTTAAACATTTATCTATACATAAATTTCCATAGCATAAATTTTCCCTTGTACATTGTACAATCCAGAGGTTTGTAATATGCTCATGAATATACGCAGTGGTTGGTATAATAACCACCACTGTCTTGTTCCAAAGCTTTTTGTGAATCCTTCAATGGAAATCTATACTTAATGGTGGTTACTCCTCATATCCCTTTCCTTTCACATCCTCTAGAAGTCAACCTTTTGTCTTTATGGATTTGTAAGTTTTGGGCATCTTACATAAATAAATGTAAAACATGTAGCCTTTTGAGTTCAGCTTTTTTAGACTTAGCACATTTCAGGTTCTTTCTTTGTGTACTATGTATCAGTAACTCATTCTTTTTTTTTTTTTTTTTTTTTGCTTATACAGTAATTCATTGTACATGAATGTACATTTTATTTATCCATCCGTCGATACTTGAATTGTTTCTACTTCAGGCTCTTATGAATTATGTTACTATGTACATTCATCTACAGGTTTTCTTATGGCGATGTTTTATTTATTTTGGATGTAACCTTGAATTTGTGGTTGCTGTATGTTATTGTTACTGCTCTTACTTGTTTAGTGATTTTGCTGAACTGTTTCCATAAACTTTGAATTATTGGTCATAGACAGCCACAAAGTTTGCTTTGTTAATTGAGATTGGCTGCTCCCAGTCCCCCTCGCCCCCCGTTTCATGCTTGTTCTATCTCACGCTGCTGCTTCAGGTAGCTGGGATGTTAGACAGTTGCTGCTGATTGTCTTTGGTAACTTTTCAGGGGAGAGGAATGTTTGCAGAGCCGGAGCTCTCAGTCAGGTGAAGTAAAGAAAAGATTTTTGAGTACAAGTTTTCAGTTCTCTGAGTACTGGATTTTGGGCAAACTCTAAGCCTTTTCTGTTTGTCCGTTAACTCCTCCAATGGTTGCTAAACTGCTGGGTTTTTGGGCTACTTACGGTTGTGAGGTTCTTGGCTTTCAAGATCAGCATGGATTTGGGGAGAGGGAAATGGAGACAGGATAATTTAAAAGCCCATAGTATTAAAAATCCCCATTCTTCTCCCTGAGATTCAGCCACTTCTGTTGACCAAGCGCTCCTTCTGTGAGTTTAAGCCTTTGGTAACTTCCAGAATTCTGAAAATGTTGAATTTGATTATTCTTTTTTTTTTTTTTTTAGGAATCCTAGGTTGTTTGTTTTTTTTTTTTTTTTGGTGTGGGGAAGGGGAGGATTCAGTTACTGAATTTCTTCAATATTTTGATATTGATATTTTAGAAATGTTAGACCTGAAACAATTTCTGTTTTTCTGGTTTTTTTTTTTTTTTTTTTGCTTTTTGAGTCACACCTGGCAATGCTCAGGGGTTATTTCTGGCTCTGCACTCAGGAATTACTACTGGCGGTGCTCAGGGGACCATATGGGATGCTGGGGATCAAACCTGAGTCGGCGGCATGTAAGGCAAACACCCTTCCTGTTGGACTATCACTCCGGCCCGTGAAACAATCTCTGATCTTCAGTTTGTGTTGGAAAAAGTAGTTATCAGTAATTTTTATTAGTCTATTGTCGGGGGCGCCGCCGGGTCCCAACAGTGTCGGGAAGTCAGTTCCCTTCTACCTCCGCGGCCGGGGGAATGGGTGAAGACTCAGGAATCCGATGCAGTTTTAAAAGGGTTTTACTATCACAGGATCCAATATACAATCCAAGAGCAGGGAAAACCTCTGGACTCTGGGTTCCCAGCTAGGCCCCAGCCAGGTGTAGGCCAAGATGGCTGCCACCATGTGTTGAGGCCCAACAGAGAATGGAGAGGACCGAGAAGCAAACACCAGGGAAGCCGAAATGGCAAAAGGGGAAAAAAGAGAGAGATTCTTTCTTCTTACAGCTTATTTTATAGCTAGGAATCCCCCAAACTCCCCAGCCCAGCCCATTCTGGGCTGGGCTATCTAGAGATGAAAACAGGAAAATAGCTTTATAGAAATGTAGCAACTTCAGGAAACCATCTGGTTGTTTACAAGGACCCAGAGCTAATTAAAAGCCTCCTAGCAGAGCTGGGAGAAGCTATAAGCTAAATGCAACTTCCCCTGGCAGGAAGGATCAAATGCCCTCAGGTAATTTCTCCCAGCACCTCACCTAATATCTTGAGCCAAGATCTGCCTGGAATTGCCTTTATAGGGTAGAGAAGGGGTTTCTGAGATGGCATGTCTCTGTACTGAAGACTAATACTAATGCCAGTTAAATATTTATCCAAGCCTTCACAAGAGTTTTGTATTTTAGTTGCCTTTGAGTTATCAGGGAGCCGTGCTTGCTTGCTTGGAGGCAAACAGCATTTCTCTCTGGTCTGATTACTTAGAGATCCAACGTGGCCAGGCAAATATGCTGGTAAGATCTAGCTAGTCCCATGATTGTGGTAGCATGAGAGAATATTTATACCAGCCAGTACAGAATACATGGTCAGATAAGACTGCCACATTTAGACCTCCCCCCTATCTATGAAGTGACCTGCAGGAGGCAATCCAGGGCAGATGCAGAGGCCTAGGCTTTTAGGTGTCCTGCAACAGTCTATTAATCTTTCATTGAATTATTTAGTGAGTAAACCAACTAATTATTTTATACACTATTTTATTCTGCATTTATTGAGCATTTATTCTCTAATAATATTGAGATATAGCTAAATAAAGACATATAGGTCTTACATTTCAAGGATGTCAGGTTTAGTGGGATTAAAAATAATCAATAACTATTAGGAAGTGTGACTGTCTAATAAATAGGAAGACCTAATATAAGCTGTACCATTTCCACCCTTGATTATATAGGGCGTGACTATGTAAGTCACAGTTGATTTTCTGGGCTATTTACGGTTGTGAGGTTCTTGGCTTTCAAGATCAGCATGGATTTGAGGAGCTCACTGTGACTATCCTGCTAATATTAGCATCGCCGTGATTGTTTTTATCTATTCAGTTTCTTTATTGAAGAATAGTTTTTTACAGCATGCAAAACTCTTTTCTCAAGGCTTTTGTATATTTTATTTTCCTAGTAATAATGTATTCTCCCATTTCTGACTTTCAATCGTGTTGATTAAATATCTTAATATATAGCTTAAATATCTCTTAGTGTGGCTTTTCGAATCACTTCCTACTTTGAATTATATACTGTTACTTTACCCTGTAATTTCCATTCACGATCTTTGTTGCCAGACCTTCATATTTTATTTTATTTGAAGCACTCTGATGTACAATACTGCCTGTGGGGAGTGCCTCGTGCATCAAACGTCCCTCCACCAGGTGTCAGCTCCCCTCCCCTCCTTCCAGAGCCCTGGCCCAGTCCCCACACATTCTCGCACCCTCTGCTCCCTGTCAGATCTGTACTTCTCATGGGGGCTAGCTCTGTGTCCCCATCAGACTAAGTGCAGCTCTGTGAGTTCAGCTTAACTCTTCGCTTCTGTTGCCTTTGGCCATTTGTTACTCCTATGCTGTGCTTCTTTATGCCCCACATAGGAGAGCGATTCCCTCTCCTTTGGACTCGTTTTACTCCTTGTGATATCCTTTCTAACTCTCAACACGCAGTGGAAAGCTGTGTCTTTTCATTTCGTCTTACAGACAAGTGAAATGCTCTTCAATTCAAATAAAGAGAGGTAGAACAGTCGAGGGCAGCAAGAGTGACATCAGATGCAGAAACGGAGAGACGAGAGGACAATGGCTTACGAGAATGATTCACAGCATTTTGCTTTATTACACCTGTTGACGCTCAAGAACTCTGAGTGTTGGATGTTTGATTTTTTAATATAAATCATTCATATTTTCATGTTAAAATTTAAACTGAGTAATTAAAATTAAATATCTTAAAAATAAAAATGTTACAGATGAATTTATGTAATGCACAATTTTGAAAATAATCTGATTTTCCAAAACAAAGTAATGATTGGTATCATTTTATCTTTCAAATCCCTTCAATGTTTGACTGAACCAGACACCAACTAGGTTCTCATATCTGCTTTTTTTTTTATTTAATCAGTTCTAATATGCTGAAATTTGTGAAGAAAATCTGACTCAGATATGTTTTTAGAAATGGGCCATTTAATTCCTTTGGAGTAGTTGTGGGTATTTTTCTTTGACATTAAACAACAACTTAATTATTTTTTTCAGGTTTTTTAAAATTTTTTTTTATTTTAATATTTTATTATACCACCATGAGATATACAATTACAAAGATGTTCATGTTTGGGTTTGGTCATACAGTGTTCCAGCACCCATCTCTCCACCAGTGCCCATTTCTCACTGCCAATGTCCCCGGTTCCCTCCCTCTCCCCCTAGCCTGCCTCTATGGCAGGTTCTTTATCTCCTTTCTCTCTTTCTCTTTCTCTCTCTCTCTTTCTCTCTTTTCTTATACCTTGTGGATTGCAATACATACATTTAGAGGTTATCATGTGTATCTTTTGCCTGTATTCAATGCTCAGTTCTAGGCTGATATTATCACTTTTGCCAATTATTAACACACTGTTCCCTTCTCTTTCTTATAGGCAAATTTCATAACTCCATCCATTTATAGGCAAATTTCATAACTTCATTTTCCTAACAGCTGCATAGTATTACATCGTGTAGCAGTATCAAAGTTTCTTTATCCAGTCATCAGTTCTCGGGCACTCTGGTTGTTTCCAAATTCTGGCTATTGTGAATAGTGCTGCTATGAAAATAAAGGTGCAGATGGTGTTTCTGCTGTGTGTTTTGGGCTTCCCAGGGTATTCCCAGGAGTGGTATTGCTGGGTCAAATGGAAGCTCAATGTCTGGTCTTTGGAGGAATGTCCATATTGTTTTCCAGAAAGGCTGCACCAGTCGACATTCCCACCAACAATGGATGAGAGTCCCCTTTTCCTTGCATCCATGCAAGCACTTTTCCTTGCTCTTTGGGATATGTGCCAGTCTCTGTGGTGTGAGGTGATATCTCTTTGTTGTTTTGATTTGCATCTCTCTGATGATTAGTGATGATGAGCATTTTTTCATATGCCTTTTGGCCATTCGAATTTCTTCCTTGTAGAAGTTTCTGTTCATTTCTTCTCCCCCATTTTTTGATGGGGTTGGCTGTTTTCTTCTTGTAAAGTTCTACAAGTGCTTGATATATCCTGGATATTAACCCCTTATCAGATGGGTATTGGGTGAATATTCTTTCCCATTCCGTGGACTGTCTGTATCTTGGTCACTGTTTATTTTGAGGTGCAGAAACTTTTTAGATTCATGTAGTCCCGTATGTTTATCTTTGCTTTCAATTGCTTTGTTAGTGGCGTTTCATCTTTGAAGATGCCTTTAAAACCCTCCAATGTTGTGGAGGGCTTTTCCTATGTTTTCTTCAGTGTACTTTGCGGAGTTCAGATCTGACATTGAGATCTTTAATCCATTTTGATCTGATTTTTGTGCATGGTGTTAGACAGAGGTACAAATTCAGTTTTTCACATGTAGCTGCCTAGTTTTCCCAGCACCACTTGAACAACTTAATTAATTTGTTTCAATGTCAGGTCAGAAAATCTGTCAGTGAACTTTATAATTTATGACATTAAACTCTATTGATCTGTTTGCATTTTAAATTGGTCCCGTGCCTGTATTGTATGACTCTAACAATCATGCATCATTTGGAAGGTATTTGTATCATTAAGTTATAGTTTCCAAATGTCAGCACATTTCATTATACAACATAAAATATATTTATTATTATCACTATGCATGTTGTAAAAATCTTTAAGTATTGGGAAACAAGGTAATAGAGGCAGATACAAATTGCACAAAATTGGGGCCAGAGCAATACAGCAGGTAGGGCATTTGTCTTACACACGGCCAACCCAGGTTTGATCCCCAGCATCCCATATGGTCCCCCCTGAGCACCGCCAGGAGTAATTCCCGAGTACAGAGTCAGGAGTGACCTCTGAGCATTGTCGGCTGTGACCCAAAAAAGCCAAAATAAAGAAAAAAGACCCCAAATCGCACAAAATTCTAAATCTTTGCTAGACAGCTCCTGTTTTTCATTGGCAATAAATGCTGCCAGTTATTTCTTCTGATAGAGTTTTATTTCAGTCCTGATAAAATAAGCCTTAATACTCAAATTTGACTAATAATAGGACAAGAATTAATAGATTACCAAGGGATACATAGCTAGTAAGTTGCTAGAAACTAGGACAGTTTTGTTCTGTTGTATTTCTCACGTCCAAGTGGAACTTGCTAATGCATGATCTTAGAATAGTGTATTGTGGCGTTTTCCTAGAGAGCATGAATGGTTTAAAGAAGATTTACCCAGTTACTTATTTCCGAAGACCCCTCGTATGATGCTAATGTCATTGATGACGAGGCGGTGAAAGAAGTGTGTGAAAAATTTGAGTGTACAGAATCAGAAGTCATGAACAGCCTGTATAGTGGTGACCCGAAGACCAGCTTGCAGTGGCTTATCATCTTATCATTGACAATCGGAGAATAATGAACCAAGCCAGTGAGTTTTACCTCGCCTCTAGCCCCCCAACTGGTTCTTTTATGGATGAAAGTGCCATGCACATACCCCCCAGGACTGAAGCCACATCCAGAAAGGATGCCGCCTCTCATAGCAGACAGCCCCAAAGCAAGATGTCCGCTGGATGCACTGAACACCACGAAGCCCAAGTCCTTGGCTGTGAAGAAAGCCAAGTGGCATCTTGGGATCGAAGTCAGAGCAAACCCTATGACATCATGGCTGAAGTCTACCGTGCTATGAAGCAGCTGGACTTTGAATGGAAGGTAGGGTATTATATGTGTTAGTATTTGCAGAAGCCATATTTGTTCCATATAGTAAAATGTCTGAACAAAGATGAATTAGACTATCTGACTAGAATGAAAACAAAGCTGATTTAGACAGAAATTTGGCAGTTTTAATGTCTGGATGATAAATTCCCTTTTATTCCCAAGTCTGTCCTGAGAGCCTTGCTGTTTTTAGCACTCACCCATCCATACCTATAGAAGCTACCTACATTATGGACACTTTCCTTCAGTCCTCAAGTAACTTTCCTAACTGGAGAAGCCCCGTCTTAACTGGCTGCTCCTTTGTATCCTTAATTATGCTCTATTTTCCATCCAAGTTTTACTTTATTTTTACTATTGCACACATTCAATTGTTTAAATGTGAGTGGAGGGAAGGGCAGTTTTCATTTTGCTTATGTCTTTTGCTTATCTTTCTCAAGGACTGTGAGCATTTTAAAGGAAGAAGATCGGTGTTGAAATATGACATGTATATTTCTTGATGTTTGGCTAAATTAGTCTTTGTACATCCATTATTTCTATATTACAAAAAGAATTAAGTTTTATTCCCCCATTTTTTTTTTTTTTTGCTTTTTTGGGTCCCACCTGGTGATGCTTAGGGCTTATTTACTCCAAACTGTGCACTCAGGAATTACTCCTGGCTTTGCTTAGGGAACCATATAGGATTCCGGGATCAAACCCAGGTGAACTGTGCAAGACAAATGCCCTACCCACTATACTATCACTTGGGCCCTTTATTCCTTTTTCTGAAAAATTTTTTTAAAAAAGGAATGTTAGGGACTGGGAGATAGTACAGTGGTTAGGGCATATGCCTGGCATGTGCCCAACCCAGGTTCAAGCATTGTGGGCTACACACAGTCATGAGCATCACTGGGTGCAGCCCAGGAGACCTCCCAACCCTCAGCACTGCTGATACGGCTCTGGAAGGCTCTGGTACTAATCCCTGACACAGCACAGCCAGAACACCTGGCACTGAACTGCAGGCCCTCGTGGCACCAAAGCATGGTTTAGGGAGACACCCGCCCCAAAAATAAAACGGATGTTAGTGCCTTTAAAATTCGTTACTGAAAACGAATTGAAGGTAACTTGATATTTTAAAAACCCATAATATTCTTTTCTTAGGTAGTTTTATTTTCTGCAAAGAAAAAATATCTTCTTCACTTGAGTATTTTGATACTTAAAGTTTTTTGACCATATTTTTTCCGAGCTTTATGCGGACCTTTAATATGTCATTTACCCTTTATTCTTTTGTTCCAAATTTATGGTAAAGATATTTAAGCTATGCTAAACAATCTAAATATTATTGTTTTAGTAGTATACATACAAATTAAATTATATTTAGTAATATAAGTAATATTTATATCAGATGCATGTATATATGGTCTGCATTTAAATTATACTTTCTATACACTGTATTTGTGGAGATTTTATAAAAACGTAACATGTAAGGCTAAAAATAAGGTCATTTGGAATTTCTTTCTCTACCAGTGACTTATTTTTAGTCTTTGCAAGAATATAAGATTGAAGGAAGATTGAAAGAAGTATTTTATGGTTTGATGATTTCCTTTAAAGAAGATTTCCCTGTTTTAGGTAGTGAATGCCTATCATCTTCGTGTAAGAAGAAAAAAATCCAGTGACTGGCAATTATGTGAAAATGAGCTTACAGCTTTACTTGGTTGACAATAGAAGCTATCTTTTGGACTTTAAAAGCATTGATGGTAAGGTTCTTATGCAGCGTGAGCTCTGAGAAGACAAAACTTGCGCTAGTTGACGAGATGTTCAAAATCATCCCCAAGACTTGGTCGGTAGGTCTTCTGTGCTGGTTTTTAGTCATTTAGACTCAACTAACCTACAACTGAAGTGAAAGGATCAAAGTCATGCAGAATATCTCTTTCCTAGCATCACTCTGTAATTAAAAACGCCATTCGAGCATTGGCTGTGGAGCACCACAGAGAAGGAGTTGGCAAGATAGTGCAGTGCAGTGGGCAAGGCATTTGCCTTGCGCTTAGCTTAGGCTTGAACCCCAAGCCTCACCAGGACTAATCCCTGAACACAGGGCCAGGAGTGAGCCCTGACCAGAGCCTAGAGTTGCCCAAATACCCACCTGATTCCCAGAATAAAGAACCTCAGAGTAGTCTAAAGTCAGTGATTTTGTCAGGTTCTTTGGCACAATTTTGCAATCATATTTTAGTATTTTAGCGTTATGTTTTATAAATTTCCCCTTCATAAAGTTTTTTCTTATCATGGGCGCCCAAGGTGACCACCCACACCTCACCTGGGTTTTAAGTGCCTGTAGCTGTCCAAGAGTCAAAGAATCGGGAAGGCAGCACGTCGGAGTGCTTGGCGTGTGCTCTCCTGGAGTGAACCAAATGTGGCCATTGTGTGCAGAGGCCTGAGTAGGTGAAAGCAGAATAAAACCAGGGCTGGAGAGATAGCACAGGAGATAGTGTGCTGCCTTGCCTGCGACCACCCAGGTTCTATCCCCAGCACCCTGTAGCCTGAACCCCCAGGAATGATCGTGGAGCACAGAGCCAGGACTAATCTCTGGGTATGTGGCCCAAAAACAGAAGCAAAACTAGCCAATAGGAACTAATGCAGACCTAAAAAAAATCAGAATCTTTATAAATTCCAGCTTTCAGGAGAATCTTCTTTTCCTTTTGAGGAAGATTCCCCAACTCATTCCAGTTATGCCAGTATGCTCCGAAGATCCAGAACCACTATGTGAAGGCAACTTTGGCTTCTAGCCTAGTGATTTTCATATATATATATTTTTTTTTTATTTTATTTTATTTTATACATATTTTTCTTGATATACTTCAAGAAAATTTGCCTCTAAGAATGTACTTTCTTCAGATGTCAGGATATCAGTTTGATTTAAAGGTTAAATCAAGACTCTTGACTTAACTTCGGTTTCTCAAAACCGAGCCTTGAGAAAGATACAGGAGTGCCGTGTTAAGCGTGTCATGGCTGTAGAAAGGTCTCGCTAAGCTACCAGCATGGGCCATTCCAAGTTGCCCGTGTTCCTCTGGGTTTATTCACTCCTCTGACTGTGGCATCCTCATAGGCAAGTTTAACTCTCACGGAAGTTGCTCTTCTCTGGTCCCTTCCAGATGAGGTGACGGAGCAGCGGTCGGGCTCCTCCACGCCCCAGCGTTCCTGTTCCACAGCCGGCTTACACAGACCGAGATCAAGTTTCGACTCTGCAGCCGCCGAGAGCCACTCCGCTGTCGGGCTCGCTGTCCGGGTTCCTGGACCGGCAGCGCCGGCCCCTCGGTTCCCCAGCGCCTGGGCAGTCACACCATGGATTTTTTTTTGAAATGTGTGCCAGTTTGATCACTACTCTGGCCCGTTAATGGCTTTTCTCCAGCTTCTGTCTTTCTGCTAGCACACTGTGAAAATCAGATGTATTCTCTTTAAATTGCAGTCTTGCGGCTATCACAGGTTCTGCAGTCCCGAGAGACGTGGCCGTCTCTAGCGACACCGGTGCCATTGAAACGACTGAACACGCAAACCAGGCCTGATGTTTTAGATACCTGTAGAAATCTGTAGTGTAACTTTGACGATGGTAAGTTCACATAGGCAGTGTACTTAATAGGTGGATACTGATGAGGATCATTGTTCATTTCAAATTGTGAGTTCGCCACTGGTGATCGATTCATCGCTGGTGATCATCTCAACCGGAGGGTGCTTTGGTCTCCTTGCTTTACTCTTCTTTATTGTTGTAAACTCAGTTGACTTCCTAAATTTCGCTCGGCTTTAAGTGCTCGATGTGCCTAGTCTTCTTGCACAAGATCGAGAAATAAAATAACCGCTAGTAAGGTAGTATGTAAATAATTAAATCTTACAAACCAACCCCCAAATTTCAGAAGCCGACATCTGGCAGTTTTGCCAACACTGCCTAGTGCTCCCTTGGGGGACTGGAATTCTGAAACAGGCAGTTGGGATTTCGAGTTTTCTTTAAAAACAAAAACAAAAAACCCGGCTATAACTACTTGAGGTTGTATCTTAAGATTTCGCTGAAAAAAAAAAATTTTTTTTTATCTAAAGAGTCCTCATGTTTCTGCTCAGTATTGGAATATCTGTGACTGGAAAAACTTTCATTTTTCCCAGCATTTACATGATCTTAAAACATGCCTTCAGAATCGACCTTTTTAAAGTTCTTTTTGGCTCTCTTTATTTTTGCACTTCACCAAGCATGAAAACCCAGATGAAACATCAACAGTCCTTAAAAAAGAGAACTATTATCTTTGATCTCTTGTTCTGTTTGAGAGAGTGTGTGTGTGTGTGTGTGTGTGTGTGTGTGTGTGCGCAGTGTTGCGTGCGTGCGTGCTGATGCTCTCCACCCTCTTTAGTCTCTCTGTCTTTGTTCATTGTTTGGTCTTTAGTGACTGACTGACTTTGCTTTTTAATCTTTTCTTGTTCTCTTTCTTTGTTCTTTCTCTACCTTGGTTGCTATCTATCCAGTTTGAAAATCTTGTTCTGGCCCTGTAGGGCTTCTGTGTACTTTCAGAACAGGTAGGCTGTGACCTCCTTTGTTGAATCTGTTAGGGCAACAAAGCCTTAAACATTCAAAAAATTATCTCTTGACAAAATATATGTATTGTTTACATATGTACATATATACACATGAGTGCTTTTAAAGGAAAAACCAAACAATTTTGCTTTGTGCAGTTTTTTTTTATTGAAAAACAGAAACCTATATGAAGCAGGGTTAAATAATAGCTTATTTTATTTTGTTTTAGTCAAAGTATTTAATTTTTAAAGTATAATTTATCTAATTTGTATTTATTCATTTGCTTTATGTTATAATTAACAATATGATTCTGACTTATCCCAGGAAAGATTAAGCTCTTAAAAACAAGAAATGGCATTGCCTTGATACAGTTTCTCTGCCAAAACGATGCATTGCCTACCAAGAAGCAAATGAGAACGGTAAACTGTTTCCCTCATGCTGTGGGACACCGCCTGTCTCTCTTTAGTTTGAAGTCAGGAGATTTTAGCGTGGTGCGTAACATTCTTTGTAGAATCTCTTAAAGTGGTGTTAAATAACTTATAAATCTAATTTCTTAGTATCAAAATGAGAGGAATTTTTTGCCACTTTGGGAGGGTGGACTGCAGTTCGGTTTTGAAGTAGAAACCTTTAAAACATCGCCATCTAGTGGCACCAGCTTGTTTTGTCTCTTTTTTTTGAGATAAGCAATTCTGCTACTCTTTGGGGGCGCTTTCAGGGTCAAGTCATCTGTCTAAAACCAGGATGACCTCAGAGGTACAGAACTAATCCAGTTCTTTAACTCTAGTGACTAAATCCACATTTTTGAAGTCAAAGAATCCAGTGGCATTTTAACTTTGTAAATCTAGATTAAAAACCTCTATCAGAATTGCTTTTTTGTCTTTTTTTTTTTTTTTGGTGTTATATTTGTGAGAAGTTACTTTAAAAAAAATTTTTTTTTATCCCCACCAGTATTTATGATGCTCCAAATTGAATACATGTTAAATTTAGGAGAACTAAGGTTCACAGTTTGGGTTCTTCTATGCTTGAAAGTTTAAATCGCAGCTACTCTGTGAATCTGGTAGTGCAGTAAGCTGGTAGAATTTCAGGAATTCTAGAGGTTCAGCATAATAGGGGCTAGAAAATCGTTTAAGGAGGACTTCCGTTGCTGATGGGCAGGAAGAAGGAAAGAATACTAGCTCAAAATTCTTACATTTCAGTATTCTGAACTAAGCAAGCTTTGGGTGTTGTGGTCATGGTGATTAAATCTGAAATAGGAACAGCGTCTTCCACTTAAGATTCTGGGGGGGAGTTTCTGCTATTAGGTTATAGATAAAACCTTATCAGTGGCTGGGAATGGGTGCCGTATTGCTCTTGGAATAGCACTTCCCGAACCGAATCCTGTGAGATGCGCTGGGTTTGGACTATATGAAATGTTCTGTTGAAGAAAGACAGTGTAATAAGCACCGGAGACTTGGATGAGTGTTGCTATGAAAAAAGGGACCTTGTTTGCCCAAAGTTTTAGACTTAGGATCTTTCTAAGTTTACTATCTAATAACATTAAAAGAGTGGAATACTTATTATAGCTTGGTTACAGTAGTGCTAATGTTTATGGTATCGATTGGGAAAAATAGGGGCCAAAGAGATAGTACAGTGGGGAAGGCACTCACCGTGCATGTCGACAACTTCGGGCGCCATCCCCAGCTCGTCAGATTGGAGGGAGCCTATATGCCTTGCCTTGACTAAAAAAAGTATTTTTAGGGAGTGATTTGTCCTAACTGTCCATAATTAGGTTTGCAGAGACTAGAGTGAAGATGGCTTTCTTCTCCCTACTGAGCCGTT
Source organism: Cryptotis parvus (assembly GCA_021461705.1). NCBI lineage: Eukaryota > Metazoa > Chordata > Mammalia > Eulipotyphla > Soricidae > Cryptotis > Cryptotis parvus. The sequence goes on along the minus strand of JAJIBD010030697.1, from coordinate 13,240 downwards.
AAAGAGAATCTGACTGAAAATCAGAATATATTTATTTCAACCTGCTGACATAGGCATCTTGAGCAAATACTGGACAGATTGGAACTTCATGCCTGCAGCTTCTTTCACAGTATCTTGGTTTTCTTCATCAGTTGTAGTATTACTTGGGAGCAAAAATTATTTTTGTGTGTTGAATGGTTAATGAAAAACCTATTTGCTTGGGACTGTTTTGTCAATACTTTATATACCGAACGCCATATTTGAAATAATCTCTGTGTAGCCTATAATGTAGGAGCAGGTAGCATCTCAAATTGAATCGGGAGGCAAAGAGGGAAGCAAATGGTGGGACTTTATTTGATCTCCTCTTCAGAACCGCTTTTGGAACCTCAGCTCTTCATATTCCTTGATACAAGCCACTTCTAAAGAGAATTCAGGATCTGAAATTAATCAGGAAAAAAGCGTTTCTAATGTCTGGGAGTTGCCTCACGCGTTACAGGGCAGCCTTCATTTCTTCAGGTAGGTGTGCAAGACGGGAGCATGACTTCTGAGCTCTTTCTCTGATTCTTTGGTCAATTTGTGCTCAGGGAATGCAAATTGCTCTTTAATATTAAAGAGAGACAGCCGAGGAAACAATCAGACAACTCATTCAGAGTTTTGGCTCCTTAGGTTTAGGGATAGCCTCTGTTCTGTGCTCTACGCTAAAGTAAACGCTGCTGCTTCCACTTATAAGATAGAAAAGCCTCGAACATGCCTGCCAGTTGCTGTACTTTGTTCACTGGTTAATCATTTAGGTTTGTAATTGGCTCTGAGACCTGAGGATTGCAATGCTCGACCTGTTCACTGTTTTATTTATTTTCACAAACCCTCACCTTTTCCATCTGGAATCCTTTACTTTAAATTCCGTTACTCCGTGTCTTCTTAAGTAGGGAATGTAACTTAGTTTTAATAATAGTTCTTAAGAGTTGCTATTAAAAAATCCTGAAGAGGGATTTGTACCCATCCGTTGGTCATCTTTGGTCAGTCACGACCACTTTTGGGTCTCATTTTTGTAGCCCGTGAAATGGGAAAGGGTAGAGTATCACCTCTGATGTACCTTCGAGCTTTACAGTCCTGTCTTTGCCTTTTCATATGACTTGTGTTAGTGTTCACTTTTTATAGGGAGTTTTTATACTGGAGTAAATGTCCTATATTTGTTTGGTGAGGCATTTAGAAGGTAAGGTATATACTTGGATATTTTTCTAAATATAGCTGTCCTCAATATAAATGGCAGAAATATTCCAGAAAACAAAACATGAGACTATCATGTACACTTGGCATAAAGCAAACATTGCTAATTCGGAGTGATGGATGCATTCTATTTGCTTTTATAGTATCTAAATCTACAGGCCCTCTATCTCTTATTTCCTACACTAGAATAACCTTGAGATGAAAGCATTTTCCAAATGAGGAAGCAGGATCGGAAAGCTATGACTGTAAGGCCATCTAAGTATTCCGTCAACTGCTCTTCACGAGTTTTGCTCTGGGGAAAAGGGAGTCCCAGTCACCGAACTGTTCAAGTAGTTGAGTAATAAAAACAAGCAAATGGGGTTACTTTCAGGTCTTAGCGTGGCGTAAAGTAGTCTTAGTACTTCTTAGTTTAATTGAATCATTTGATTGTACTAACGAGATATAATTATCTGAAGTATTTATTTATGATGAGCATATTTGTTTTTAAAATATTTCTACTCAACGGAGGGTGCTTAAAAAATCCTGAAGAAACTAGAATGTGATTCTTCCTGTCATTTTATCTAAAGCGTTTTGGGGCCTTGTTTGGGGCGTCCCCAGCAGTGCTCAGAGTCTGTTCGTGCGCTGTCCTGGGGGAAGGGGGCTTGCACCCTGTGGTGCTCGGGGCGAAACCCAGGCCTCCTCCCACGTGCAAGGCACACACACGAGCCCTTGGAGCCGTGTCTCTGACCCCGACTTAAACACAGTCCTTTTAAAAAAAGTGACCCAGTGCCAGCCCCCTGCCTTAAGCTAGATGTTACGTACATTGAGGCTCACCTAACTTTCATAAACAGATTAGTGATTTTTTTAACTTTGTATGTGTATTAGGTGTCAAAATGCTGTTTTCATAGTACACATGCTATTCACGAACTAATTACTGTTGGTTTGGTATTTTCCCAAACCTTACAAAAAACTACTAAACTTACCTTATGTCTGGTGAATTTTAAAGATTTTTGAAATCCTGTAAATTTTATTTAAACAAGTTGGTGGCACACCTTCCTAGCTTTTCTCACATAAAATTATGATGCACTTGACGCCACTGAAGTCACCAGCGTAAGGAACAGGACCCACAGTCGGGACGGGATTGGGTTTTCATTAGATCTTTTCAGCCATAACCTATCAAAATCAGGCAGGGGTTAGAAGTTACCAGACTGTGGGCCTGTGTTAATTTGGTGAGCCAGTATTCAAGTTTCCTGCCAGTCTTGCATAGCAATGCCAGTTTGCAGGTGTGACTGCATACGAGACTTTTGGTAGCTATTATTTGTATCTAATTAGCTTAGATTTTACAGAATGAACTCATGGTTATTTGGACAAGCAGGGTAGGTAAATTTTAGTTATATTTAAAGTGCAATTAAGTAGAGCACTGTTTCCGGGTGGGGGGGAACAATTGAATATTCTAGCATGAAAACTTTTTGAACATGTATAGAATTATGGCAAGTTTCAAATAGGGTATTTATTTGTAATTCAAGGTTTGCTATTTTGTGTTGATTAAAAATTTCAAGGAGGAATAGGATCTTACAAGGAGAATTGCATTATTGATTTTTTTTTTTTATGCCGGTTTAAGCCTTCGGGTTTTCTATGCTAAAAGCCCCTTTGAAGTAAGTTTTGTAAGGAAGAAAGGCCAAAAGACATTCTCCTAACATGGAAAAGAGAATGCATTGTTCTAACAAAAGCAAAAAGACAAAAAAAAAATAACCCACACCTTAATTGTGCCTTTTCTCTTCATCTTCAGCATGATAATCACCAGTGGGAAACTTGGTAGCACTTGGGTTTCTTCTGTTTCCTTTTTTCTTAATTCCCCTCATTTACCAGATCTACTTCCAACAAATGGTCTTGGGATTTTCTTTTGCCCTTTTGCCTTCAGATTTCTTTGGCTAGAGCTCACCCCTGTCACTATCAGAACTTGGTTACTAGATATATTTTTCTATTTCCTTTCTATTGCTTCCACTTTTTAAGACCTCAGAAAAAATTTGGTGTCCGTCTTGTATCTTTGAAACGAGTGCAGTGAAGAGCAATCTTTATATGTCAACCCTTTAACATGTTTGTAAAGGAAAGACACAGCAGAGAACAAAATAGAATTTGCAATCCAGTCCTCAGTCTGCCTCTTGGGGAAGGGGGGCATAAAGCTACGTAAAGGCCTAGTTTCCTGGTCTACAAGATGTGGTTGTTAATCTACCTCACAGATTTGTGTGGGAAACTGAAGACCCTTGTTTTAAACACTGGGTTCATCATCCTCATATTTTAACATCCTTTTCTTGAGCAGACATCTTTGGTACTGATGAGTACCTTGATTTTTGGTAAGTTTTAGACGGTAAGATAGAGGCAAAAATATTTAAAAACAATTTCAAAAATTATATTCTTATTTTAAATTACTTAAAAATTTCTTCAGGACATCAAATATTGAACTATCAAATTTTTTTTCATTGTAACAAATGCTCAGAACTTAAAATGTTGGCTCAAGCTGCCTTAATTAACCAAAATCCAGCTCTTAAAACTATTCACAAATATATCTGGCTGTATCAGTGATCAGAGTATTTACTGTAAAACTGTTAGTGGACTCAGACTTTAAGCATAGTAATCTTGATGCTGTTTTAGGCAGAATGGTCATACTTCTTACCAAGTTTATATAAATGTCATATAGTGAATTTTGGGTGAAACAAAACTGAAAGTTGATAACTTTTAGTTTATGTATGTTTGTGACAATCGAGATGGAATATGGGATATTGGTTATTCAAGAAATTTCAAGAATATCCTGCAATGTCTTCTTAACCATGTTTAACAAGGAAAACAGTTCCCATAGGCTGACATAATAACATGGTAAAGACTTGATTACAAACTACTTACACACTTATTTTCCCCAAACATTGAAATTGGGATCATTTAAAAATTGTTTCCAGGAAAAAGAAGCAAAAATGACTCAGTGCTTTGTGTTTTAATAATCATAGATTCAAGTTTCAGTTTTGTTCTGTATTTTTGTGGGAATGTTAAAAACAAACCTTGGGAAGACTCTATGTTACTGTAATTGTATGGTAAAGGTGTTTTCTTAAATTACACATCACTTCATAGTTGCAGGTTCTCCCTTGTAATATTTGCACTCTGTACCCGTAGGAAGCACACAGAAGAGAAAACAGCCTATCTGATTGCTTACATGCTTTTTTTTCCACAAAATTAAAGCCTCTGGTTAATTCGAAAGCTGCTTTTGTTTCTTTTCAGCCAGTTAGCTAATATTCTGCATGCCGACTCTTCCAGAGAAAGCCATGGTAGACAAAGATTGCCTGTGAATCCTTGAGGGTTTCATAGCATCTCCGCTTTATGTCTGTTCACTGTAATTTCTAATTATTGTTTTAGTTCTTTTTAATCACAGCAAATTATAACAAATTACTGTAAATTCAGTGACTGTTACAAATCTCTTTTTAAACAGTGACTTAGGGACAGGAGCGAGTACAGTGAGGGAGAACATTTGCCTTGCACACAACCAGACAACACAAGTTCAGTCCTTCTGCTCCCTCTGCCAGGAGAGACCCCAGAGTATAGAAGCAGAAGTAATCCCTGAGCACTGCCGGGTGGGACCAAAAACAAAAAAGTGACTTAAGTGAATTAAAAAATTTAAACTTAGTGATTCAAGCAGCATAAATTCTAGAGTCGTGTAAGTCAGAAGTTTGTGGTGGGCCTAATTTAGGTGGGCTTAGCGCAAGCCTGAAATCCAGCAAGTTCTGGGGGAGAATCTGTTCAAAGCTCCTTGAAATAATCTCATGCTTCTGTGGTTCTGAAGTTCTAGTTCCTTTCTGGCTAGTCTAACATAAACTAGTACCTAATTACTGCTGTGGGATAGGATTTGGGGGCGGAAAGGGGGGACAGCTGACTGTGCTCCAGGTCTACTAGTGGCTCTAAGCTCAGGAATTGCTCTTGCAGTGCTTGGGAACCACAGTGGGGCCAGGTCAGTCACGTGCAAGGCAAGTGTCTGCCTGAACGCCCCTGAATCAAATTAACTCCCTGTGTAAGGCAGCATAATCCAGTAACTGCAGCATCTCCAAACTCTGGACTGACCTCTCAGTGGGCACCTGCTATACTATCCTTCAGCCCAAAGCATTTGGCCTTGTTTAAGATAGGGACTGTCTCAGGAATGCTGGTCAGAGGTTGTATATGGGAGCGAAACTAGGGGCCTCCAGGTAGGGCAGAATTACCAAGCGTTACAGTTTTTCAGTATTGAGCAAAACAGACAAATGCTTATGTAGAATTTATTTCCAATAGACAGGTTTACATAATTTAGAAATAATGTTAGTTACAGCTCAGCTGTAAAATGAGAATGCATATAATTTTCATTTATGTATTCAGGTAGAGACAAAACAATTACCTTATTTTTGTGCAGTAAGTTGCGTTTTTGTTAATATTTTAGTGAATTACTCCAAAATGAAACTAATTTTGAATAGCATTTCTCAGTTTCGTGATAGAAACAATGGGGCACTTAAGCATGTTTTTTAAAAGACTGAGCCGTAATTAAGATTATCTCATACTGAATATTTAAGACTCTGGTTACAGATTTTTTTAGAAAAGTAGTAGCCAATTTAAATGCACAGCATCCTCTAGAAAGTACAAACATTCATGTACTAATATTAGATACAAAGCGAAGCCATCTGCATGACTGAGGGGTGCCATAAGGCATGAGTTCTAACTTCAGCCAGGGCTCATTCAAAAGTGCTCAGATGCTGACACAAACTTTCATATTCTCTGGAGCAGCAGTGAAGTAGCTAGATACTGAACTAGACACTGAAAGAGAATGATTTAGGAGTAACACCAGCATCTAAATGTGGAGACCTTCACTTTTTGTCTAAGTTCCTAACAAAAGTTTCCACAGGTTTTTATCGCACTTTCACATGTAAACTGATGTGAGCAGAACTTGTTCTCACGTGTGCAGCCTGTACCATTTGTTCTTGGCTCTTCCTAAGGTGCCCAACCTTGATGCCTGAGGAAAAGAAAAACAAACACTTAAAATGTAGACGGGGAAGGCCAGAGAGATAGTACAGAGGGTAAGTCACTTGCCTTGCTTGCACCCACATGGGTTGGATCCCCAGCACTCCTTAAGGTCTCCCGAGCCCCGCCTGGAGGGACCCTAGATCCCAACACCAGGTGGAAGCCCCAAGAACATCTGGGTATGGCCCCCAAACCAAACCATTCACCAGCAAAGCAGTGACTAGCTTTCTCATTAAGTTTAATATTTTCATGTTCTCTAAAATGTCAGAGCAGTAACGAATCAATTATATATTAGTGCACTGCATCTACTAAGATTTTATTTTTCCAGACCAACTAATGCATCAGGGATGATGCATGACTTTACAACTAAACCAGGATCAGTCCCCGGCACCACATACAGGCTCCCACGCCCTCCAGAAACCCTGAGCACAGGCAGGTGTGACCTAGATGCCAAAGGAAAAATGTTTTTCCTATCAGACTAATAGGTATAAAAGTCTATCAGTACCAACAACATATTATTTGAAGTAAAAAAATCAAATCACTTACTTGAAGTCCAGATGTTCAATCAGCACATAGCCATCTATTGAAATAAAACTCACTGTTACTTACAGAATAATACTTTGATATTTTTAAATAATGATGGGAAATTTGATGGATGATAAGACTTACATCTGCCTTTAGAATTACGACATATCACTAGGTTTTCTTCAGTGATATCAATAACTTCCAGTTCTTCTCCAGGAGAAATTGGTAAATCAAAGATTCCAGTTCTTGAATTGCTGGAAGAGGCCACTGCCGTATTGATGACAGTAATCTCTTTGTTATACTGAAACAAGAAAGTATTCATCAGATTATGCTTGCAGTTTTGCTTTATTTCATTAAGCAGAATTAATGGAGAACATAATATATTAACTCAAGCTAGATATTAAGCGCCTAAAGAAATAGAAATGTGATGTTAAATAGAAGCATTAATTAAGGAAGAAACAGTAAAGCGCTATAATCTTCCATGTACACTTGATACCTAAATATACTGGAATACACTCTGGTGGAAGTCTGGGGTAGAAGATTAAGTAACCCCCAAAAATAGCAAAGAGCCAGGAGTAACCCCTGAGTGTTACCGGGTATAACCCAAAAGAAGAAAAAAATTAAGTACCTTCAATGATATCTTAACTGTTTATAATAATAAAGTTAGACCAAACCAGGAAAGGAGGATCTGAAAAGGGGGGACAAGACCCTCTTTGTCAACTACGGTGGTCCATCTGTCAAACATTTTCTGTTTAAAACCCATTTTTGCATGAGAAATGCAGTTGACTTTTAATTTTGATCATTGTACATTGAGGAACTTTTTGCTGTTGCCCAATTTTTTCATGCACTTTCCCTCTCTCCCATTCAGTTCGACAACCCAGTATAAGAAGCTAGGCTTTAGAGCTTTGATTTTTCAACATTTTTACACCAGTGGTCTTTGAGTTCGAAACCACTGCTTTCAAGTTTGGAGAGCCCATATTACCCTATTTCTAGATGATGCTCTTAAGCCTGTTTGGGTGGGCTCACAGAGCCTTACATTTGGTTACACAGCACACACATTTTAACAGTTTGATGCTAGTGCATACCACTGGTGGTTCACACTTGGATGTAGTTTAATTAACACAAATTGCAATGCCAGTGCCAACTTTTTAGTACAAGATCCTATTTTTTTTCCTAGTAGGCAGAGGAGTCACATACTTCTAGAATCTTTAAAACCCAGAAGTTCAAGCCTTAGCATGGTTCATTTTACCATCAGAGAACATACCTCAAATCTTTCCCTAAATGTTTTCTCTTCTTTTTCCATTCTGCTCTTTTTAAAGTTTTGCTTCTTGATTTTGAAGAAATTTCTAGGAGATAAACTGGCAAGAAATACGTTGGTAGGGTTAAATGTACAGTAATAAATCTCTTACGCCTCTAAAACTGTGAAACTGGTCTATTTTAGTGTATGTGTATGAGTGTGTGTATCATGTTATAGAAAATCAGACTTGCTTGGGGCAAGAGCAGTGGTACCGTGGGTAGGGTGTTTGCTTTGCACACAGCCCATTAGGCTTAACCCACTGCTCCACATATGGTTCCCCTGATCCTGCAGGAGTGACCCCCGAGTGCTGAATCAGGAGTAAGCCCCTGAGCACCACCGGCTGGGGCCCAAAAAGCCAAAAAAAGAAAATCAAACTTGCACTCACTTCCACTAGAGTGAATTGTCAAGACAACCAAACAGGGCTGGGGTACAGTGGGTGGAACAATGGTGGAGGGACGCTGACACTGGTGGAGGTGTGGTGTTGGAATGCTTTATGCATAAAACCTCACCGTTATTAATACTGTAAGTCACAGTGCCTAAAATAAAATTTAAACACACATCTTCTCCCTCAACCTGACTACACATAACTTGGAAGAAAATCACACTGGCTAGACAAGTTACAGAAGAAACTTCTCACACTTAGGGGCATAGTTAATTTTAGTTATAAAAAGTTAAGTCAAGTTTCTCCTCATTTTCACATGATTTAAAGGAAACCATTAAGAACGATCTTTTCTGAGATCTTAATTGGGGAGTTACAGATCTATGTGCTTCTAGAGTGTCCTACTTGCTCAATAACTTTGGAGGGGCAGATTTAAGACAAAGGAAAATGCCACAAACTACATATAAAAATTTTCAGCTCACAAAACTGAATAATCCAAGAGTCGGATCATGCTCCTATGTCTCCCTTCCCCCATCCAGCTGGCCACCTGAGGGTCGGTGCTCGCAGGAGCTGTTTCGTTTAGGCAGTAGGGATGGAGTCTGGCAAACCTTAAGTTTATTCACCAATATCCCCTACATCGTTCTCCCAAGCCACTGCCTTTCCTCAAGCTGTGACCATATGCCCAAAATGTCGTTTTCCTCGAGCATCTCCTTGTTTGACTCTCTCTGCATCCCTGACTCCAGAAACCTTTCTCCAATTGAACCGACTGTGTTGTTCCTTCCAAACTTTTCGATCTCTCATGGCTGCCTACAAGATCAAGTCAGCTTCCTTACTCGAAACACAGGGTGCTATATCCTGGTCCCCGTCTCCCTCTCCAGCTGCCTTTCTTCCCTGCAGAAGCTACCTGGAAGATCCTAAAGGATGAGCTGTCATTGCCAAGCCTTCATACCTGGGATTCCATTCCAGAGCTTTGTGGAAACATGTCATCATGTCTGACAAAGGGATGATAAAGTGGTTGGACTGATGTATAAAGCATGTATTTCTCTTGAACATATTGGTTCAAAAGAAAAAAGTACAGAAACGTACATCAACATAGGAATAATGACAGCCTTAGAACTGTACTTTTGGGTGCCGGAGCGATAGCCCAGCGCAGTAGGGCGTTTGCCTTGCCCGCTGGTCAGCCCATGCCAGCCCGGGTTCGATCTCCGGCATCCCATATGGTCCCCTGAGCACTGTCAGGAGTAATGCTGAGCATTGCCGGGTGTGACCCAAAAAGCAAAAAGAAAAGAAAAGAACTGTACTTTCATATTGATTCAGAATAAAGGTAAACTATTATATCATTTTAGTTTTTAGGAGAATTAAAAAAAATACAACGAATTGTTCCCCCCAATATTGCAGTCGTTACAATACTAAAAAGCTTTTTGGAGGGAGGGGTGAGGAGGGGAAACAAAACCAGAATTTCTACTTCAAGCTCTGTATTGCTGTGCTATGCAAAGAAGTACATGAAAGGGCCAGAGAGAAAACAGGTGTTAAGGCACATGCCATGGATGCAGCTGACCCCAGCTTGATGTCCAGCACTACATATGGTCACTCAAGCACCTCCAGGAGTGATCCCTGAGTAAAGAATCAGGAGAAAGTCCAAGCACCATCCGTGTGGCCCCTAAAGTGTAGAAGTATGAAGTAGTTCTTTGTTGCTGGTGGGTTTGGGTTGGCGCCCAGCTGTGCTCAGGGCTTCTAATTCTGCTCTTAGGGATCACTCCTATCGGGGTTCAGGGGATCATAAGCTCTACTGGGGATCAAATCCCAGTTGGTCGCGCAAGGTAAGCAGCCTTACCTGCTGGTCTTTCCGACCTCCAGAAGTATAAAGTTTAAGACAAGAAGGTACGTTTCTAGACCACAAATGCATCTAGAATCCAAAGGGAAGGTCTGGCCTGAATTTAGTATGGACAGAAAGCTGATTCCTTCTGGGCTGCCCGTGGAGACTTGTTTTGACAGCTCACCAAAACAGACCAGTGTTCCCAGCTCAGTAAGTAGACAAGTATCTCTCCTTAAACAGGGAGGTGGCGATGAGGGGAAACCATTTGTATGACACTTTACATTTTCATTTTCTTTACGCCTTCAATTCGCTCAGGTGTACTACATTATAGGTATTATCATTTGCATTTTATATACAAAGAATCTGAAAGTGAAATGGAATAACATGCCTACTTGCACACAACTTGTGAGCACTTACTTTTCTGCTACCTCGGCACCTTTGTTCTCCTTTTTCTCCTTTGGCATCAAAAACTTGGGCTTCCATGTTTTCTGTTTATCTTCATCTCTGAGAAGAAAATGTTTTCAGCAAGTTAAGATTAAAACACTTGTAGAACCATCAATAATTTCTGGAAAGTTGTGTTTTACAGCTTTATATATATACACACACACTTCTAGAAATGTAAATTGTATATGCACACATCCGCTTCTAGAAACCTCTTAATCTCTTAAATACTTTTTATAAAAATGTATGCAAGAGGTAAGAGTATTTTGGGCTTTGAAGGTCATAAGCAACTCTATGGTTGCAGCTGGATCCACAGCATCGGGAGGCTCTTTGGCTCTCAGACCATAGTTTGCTGGGAAATGCTAGGGGAAAGGCTCTCCAGTGAGCCAAATACGAGACAAGAAGTCAGAGACCAATCTGATTGTAGTTCTTAAAATTGTTTTAATTTGGGGCTGGAGCGATAGCACACCAGGGAGGGCGTTTGCCTTGCATGCAGCCGACCAGGGTTCGATCCCCAGCATCCCATATGGTCCCCTGAGCACTGCCAGGAGTAATTCCTGAGTGAAGAGCCAGGAGCAACCCTTGAGCATCACCGGGTGTGACCCAAAAAGCAAAAAAAAATTTTTTTTCTTTTAATTTATCTGATTGTAATCTTGCTCCACTGGAGGCTCAGTTTCTCTCCCGCTAAGACCTGAACAATCATCCTGTACCACGAGACAAGATTAATCCACCTAGCACTTGTACTTTCTAGCAGACTCTAGAAGATAGCCCAAATAAAGAAAGAAAAATGCTGGGGCCAGAGCAACAGTATAGCAAGCAGGTGCTTGAAATGCATATTTGATCACCAGACCACATACAGTCCCCTAAACCTGTCAGAAGTGATCCTGAGCGCAGAGCCAGGGTAAGTCCCTGAGAACCATCAGGTGTGTGGCCCCAACACCAAAAAATTAAATAATAAAGGAAATGCAATAAAATGCAGAGTCATGCATTATCTAGCAACAGAACATTGAACTGCTTAAATGCAAATTTCCCCTAATACCTGTAAAGACCTCGTATACAAACTAGCCAATATTCTCTATCCTGAACACAATTTGATCATCTTTCACTTGAATGATTTTTAACTATTCTAACACACATTCTGCTACTGCTCTTCCCTTCATAGCATTCTCTAGAAAGGTCCTTACTCTCCCTGAAGTGTGATGCTCTGGACCACATCTGGCAGAGGAATGCTAGGGAAAGGCTCTCCTTAGGAGATCTTAGGGAAGTCCATGTTGAAGGCCTGTTTCCTAGGCTACAAACGGAGGGACTCGGTTCCTACTCTTCGCCTAGGGAAAGTCCCCGGACCTCCGGCAGAGAGTGCCACGATGCCCGCGCGCGTCGAGCCTCCCCAGCGTCTCACACTTAACTCCGCCAAGGAGATCTTAGGAAAGAGTTTTCATAACACATGGTAACATATGTGGTAGCATTTTACATTCCATGTTAAGCCACACACACAGTATGCTAACAGTCCTACCAGAATTGAGTGGCCAGGGAGTGATGGAACCACAAATGGCAAATTTATGCTGAGGAAAATGCTAGAATTTCCATAAATTTTTCACAAGATGAAATTAGGTGAGGCAAAAGAACAAGAACAACAAGTGCTGGCGTGGGTGTGGGGAAAGGGGACACTCACCCATTGTTGGTGGGAATGCCAGCTGGTACAGCCTTTCTGGAAAACAATATGGACATTCCTCCAAAGACTAGAAATTGAACTCCCATTTGACCCAGCCATACCACTCCTGGGGAATCTACTCTGGGAAACCAAAAAATACGCGGCGGAAACACCATCCCTACTTTTATGTTCATAGCAGCATTATTCACAATAGCCAGAATCTGGAAGCAACCCGAGTGCCCGAAAATAGATGACTGGATAAAAAAGCTTTGTACATCTACACAATGGAATACTATGCAGCTGTTAGGAAAAAATGAAGTTATAAAATTTGCCTACAAATGGATGGACATGGAGAAGATTATGTTGAGCGAAATTAGTCAGAAGGAGAGAGACAGTTACAGAATGACTGCATTTATCTGCATAACATAAATATATAGGTACATATTATGATACCAATATCCAAGGTCAAGTGAAAACATACATCAGGAGGTCCTGTCAAGGTGGAATTTATCACAAACGTGTGGAGTCAGAGGCTAGGTAAGACAGAAAATGGAACAGTGTGCTAACAATTGTGAGGGTACTAATGCCAACCTAGAACTGAGCATTAAATAGAGGCAAAAGGATACACATGACAACCCTTAATGTATGTTCTGTAATCCATGGTCTGGAGAGGAAGGAAAAGAGAAAGATAGAGAAATGGAAAGAAATAAAGAACCTGCCATGGAGGAGGGCTGGGGAGGGGAGGGAACCGGGGGACGTTGGTGGTGGGAGATGGGCACTGGTGGCGGGATGGGGTGCTGCTACACTGTATGACCAAAACCCAAATATGAACTTTTTTAATTGTCATATCTTTGTAATTGTAAAAATAAAAAAAATTAAAAAAAATAAAAAAAAAAAAAAAAAAAAAAAAAAAAAAGA
>JAJIBD010030696.1:0-23831 GCA_021461705.1 Cryptotis parvus | reverse complement strand
TTTTCCTAGTAATGTATTTCCATTTCTTGACTTTCAATCGTGTTGATTAAATATCTTAATATATAGCTTAAATATCTCTTAGTGTGGCTTTTCGAATTACTTCCTACTTTGGATTATATACTGTTATACCCTGTAATTCCACGATCTTTGTTGCCAGACCTCCCATATTTTATTTTATTTGAAGCACTCTGATATACAATACTGCCTGTGGGAGTTCCTCGTGCATCAAACGTTCCCTCCACCAGGTGTCAGCTCCTCCTCCTTCCAGAGCCCTGGCCCAGTCCCCACACATTCTCACACCCTCTGCCACTGTCGATTGTAGTTCTCATGGGGCTAAATGTGTCCCCATCAGACTAAGTGCAGCTCTGTGAGTTCACTTACTCTTCCTTCTGTTGCCTTTGGCCATTTATACTCTATGCTGTGCTTCTTTATGCCCCACATAGGAAGCGCTTCCTCTCTCTCCTTTGGTCCGTTTACTCCTTGTGATATCCTTTCTGAACTCTCAACTTACGTGGTGAAAGCTGTGTCTTTTTCATTTTAGTCTTACAGACAAGTGAAATGCTCTTCAATTCAAATAAGAGAATAGAACAGTCGAAAGCAGCAAGAGTGACATCAGATGCAGAAACGGAGAGACCGAGAGGACAATAGCTGTTGAGAATAGATTCACTGCATTTTGCTTATTACACTTCTGTTGGCTCAAGAACTCTAGTGTTGGATGTTTTTTAATATAAATCATTCATATTTTCTATGTTAAAAATTTAAACTAGGAATTAAAATTAAATATCCTTAAAAATAAAAATATTACGATGAATTTATGTAATGCACAATTTTTGAAAATAATCTGATTTTCCAAAACAAAGTAATGATTGTTATATTTTATCTTTCAAATCCCTTCACTGTTTGGCTGAACCAGACACCAACTAGGTTCTCATATCTGCTTTTTTATTTAATCAGTTCTAATATGCCGAAATTTGTGAAGAAAATCTGACTCAGATATGTATGTGAGAAATGGGCCATTTACTTTTCCTTTGGAGTAGTTGTGGGTATTTTTTCTTTTTGACATTAAACAACAACTTAATTATTTTTTTCAGGTTTTTTTAAAATTATTTTTATTTTAATATTTTATTATACCACCATGAGATATACAATACAAAGAAGATGTTTGGGTTTGGTCATACAGTATACAGCACCTAGAATCATCTCCACCAGTGCCCATTTCTCACTGCCCAATGTCCCCGGTTCCTCCCCCTCTCTAGCCTGCCTCTATGGAGGTACTTCTTCCTTTCTCTCTTTCTCTTTCTCTCTCTCTCTTTCTCTCTTTTCTTATACCTTGTGGATTGCTAAGTACATACATTTAGAGTGTTATCCATGTATATCTTTTTGCCTGTATTCAATGCTCAGTTCTAGGCTGATATTATCACTTACGCCCAATTATTAACACACTGTTCCCTTCTCTTTCTTATAGGCAAATTTATACTCCATCCATTTATAGAGCAAATTTCATAACTTCATTTTTCCTAACAGCTGCATAGTATTTCATCTGTGTAGCAGTACCAAAGTTTCTTTATCCAGTCATGTTCGGAGCACTCTGGTTGTTTCCAGGTTCTGGCTATTGTGAATAGTGCTGCTATGAAAATAAAGGTGCAGATGATGTTTCTACTGTGTGTGTTTGGGCTTCCCAGGTATTCCCAGGAGTGGTATTGCTGGGTCAAATGGGAGCTCAATGTTCTGGTCTTTGGAGGAATGTCCATATTGTTTTCCAGAAAGGCTGTACCAGTTGACATTCCACCAACAATGGATGAGAGTCCCCTTTTCCTTGCATCCATGCAGCACTTTTTCTTTGCTCTTTGGGATATGTGCCCAGTCTCTGTGGTGTGAGGTGATATCTCTTTGTTGTTTTGATTTGCATCTCTCTGATGATTAGTGATGATGAGCATTTTTTCATATGCCTTTTGGCCATTAATTTCTTCCTTCGAAGTTTTTCTGTTCATTTCTTCTCCCCATTTTACGATGGGGTTGGCTGGCTTTCTTCTTTGTAAAGTTCTACAAGTGCTTGATATATCCTGGATATTAACCCCCCTATCAGATGGGTATTGGGTGAGATATTCTTTCCCATTCCGTGGACTGTCTGTATCTTGGTCACTGTTTATTTTGAGGTGCAAACTTTTGGATTCATGTAGTCCCGTATGTTTATCTTTGCTTTCAATTGCTTTGTTAGTGGCGTTTCATCTTTGAAGATGCTTGTAAAACCCTCCAATGTTGTGGAGGGCTTTTCCTATGTTTTCTTCAGTGTACTTTGCGAGTTCAGATCTGACATTGAGATCTTTAATCCATTTTGATCTGATTTTTTTTGTGCATAGTTAGACAGAGTACAAATTAGTTTTCACATGTGGCTGCCTAGTTTTCCCCAGCCACCACTTAAACAACTTAATTAATTTGTTTCAATGTCAGGTCAGAAAATCTGTTAGTGAACTTTATAATTTATGACATTAAACTCTATGATCTGTTTGCATTTTAATTGGTCCGATGCCTGTATTGTATGACTCTAACAATCATGCATCATTTGGAAGGTATTTGTATCATTAAGTTATAGTTTCCAAATATCAGCTGACATTTCATTATACAACATAAAATATATTTATTATTATCACTATGCATGTTGTAAAAATCTTTAAGTATTGGGAAACAAGGTAATAGAGGCAGATACAAATTGCACAAAATTGGGGCCAGAGCAATACAGCAGAGAGCATTTGGTCTTAGACGACGGCCAACCCAGGTTTAAGTCCCCAGCATCCCATGGTCCCCCCTGAGCACACGCTGCAGTAATCAGAGCACAGAGTCAGGAGTGACCTCTGAGCATTTATCGGACTTGTGACCCAAAGCCAAAATAAAAAAAAGACTCCAAATCCACAAAATTCTAAAATCTTTCTAGACTGCGCCCTGTTTTTTCATTGGCACAAATGCTAGTTATTTCTTCTGATAGAGTTTTATTTCAGTCCTGATAAAATAATACTTAATATCAAATTTGACTAATAATAGAGGCAAAATTAATGGATTACCAAGGGTTACATAGCTATTAGTTGCTAGAAACTGGGACAGTTTTTTTTTTTGTATTTCACGTCCCAGGGGTACTTGCTAATGCATGATCTTTTAGAAATAGTGTATTGTATGGCGTTTTTCCCTAGAGAGCATGAATGGTTTAAAGAAGATTTACCCAGTTACTTATTTCGCAGGAGCTTTTAGACGATGCTAATGATCATTGATGACGAGGCGGGTGAAAGAGGTGTGTGAAAATTTTGGGGTACAGAATCAGAAGTCATGAAATTATAGTGTGGTGACCCATAGACCAGCTTGCAGTGGCTTATCATCTTATCATTAACAATCGGAAATAATGAACCAAGCCAGTGAGTTTTACCGCCTACCCCCTAACTGGTTCTTTTATGGATAGAAAGTGCCATGCACATACTTCAGGACTGTTTCCACATCCAGAAAGGATGCCGCTCTCATAGCAGACCCCATCCCGAAGCAAGATTATTCACTGGATGCACTGAACACCACGGCTTCAAGTCCTTATGCATGAGTTTTGCGGCATCTTGGGATCCGAAGTCAGAGCAAACCAACAGACATCATGGCTAGCTCATTCTATGAAGCAGCTGGACTTGAATGGAAGGTAGGGTATTATATGTGTTAGTATTTGCAGAAGCCATATTTGTTCCATATAGTAAAATGTCTGAACAAAGGATGAATTAGACTATCTGACTAGAAATGAAAACAAAGCTGATTTAGACAGAAATTTGGCAGTTTTGTCTGGATGATAAATTCCCTTTTATTCCCAAGTCTGTCCTTGAGAGCCTGGCTGTTTTTAGCACTCACCCATCCATACCATATTCACCTACATTATGGACACTTTTCCAGTCCTCGGGCAACTTCCTAACTGGAGAAGCCCTGCATCTTACACCAGGTTGCTCCTTTGTATCCTTAACTATGCTCTATTTTTCCATCCAAGTTTTTACTTTATTTTTACTATTGCACACATTCAATTGTTTAAATGTGAGTGGAGGGAAGGGCAGTTTTCATTTGCTTATGTCTTTTGCTTATCTTTCTCAAGGACCGTGAGCATTTTAAAGTGAAGAAGATCGGTGTTGAAATATGACATGTATATTTATTAAGCTCTGGCTAAATTAGTCTTTGGTACACATCCATTATTTCTATATTACAAAAGAATTAGTTTATCCTCCCCCATTTTTTTTTTTTTGGCTTTTTGGGTCCCACCTGGTGTGATGCTGAAATGGCTTTATCTAAACTGTGCACTCATTAGGAATTACTTCCTGGCTTTGCTTAGGGAACCATATAGGACTCGGGGACTCAACTGAGAAAGATCCAGTGTGGCATATCAATGCTCCTACCCACTATACTATCACTTAAGTTCTTCATCCCTTTTCTAAAAAAATTTTAAAAAAGGAACAGGTAGGGACTGTAGATAGTATGAAATGGTTAAACACAGTGTCAGCATAAAACAACCTGAGGTTCATAATGGTGGGCTACACACAGTCATGGCATCAGTGCAGCCTAGAGACTTCCCAACCTCTAAAGACACTGCTGACATGCTCGGAAGGCTCATACTAATCCCTGACACAGCAGCTTAAATAATCTATTACTGAACTGTGTAGTCCTCGTAATGCAATAGTTCAGATGATAAATCTACCCTAAAAATAAACGGATAGCAGGAGTTTTTAAAATTCTGTCATTAAAACACCAGCTGGGTAAATTGATATTTAAAACCCATATGATTCTTTTCTGGTGTAGTCTGGATTCTGCAAGAAAAAATATCTTCTTCACTCGAGTATTTTGATACTAAAGTTTCTTTGACCATATTTTCCTGAGCTCTGAGTTGATCTTTGAATATGTTTATTTGATTCATTTTTTGCCTCCAAATTCATATAAAGATGGGTCTATGCTGTTTAATCTAAATATTATTATTTTAGTAGTATTACATACAAATTAAATTTTATATTTATGTAATAGATTTATATCAGATGCATGTAAGATATGGTCTGCATTTAAATTATACTTTTCTATACACTGTATCTGGTGAGATTTATAAAACCTAAATATAAGGCTAAAATAAGGTCATTTAAAATTTCTTTTCACTATGTGACTTATTTTAATTTTTAAAAGATTATAAGATTGAAAGTTGAAGATTGAAAGAAGTATTTATGGTTTGATTGACTTTAAAGAAGATTTCCTGTTTAGGTAGTGAATGCCTGGGGGTCATCTTCGCAAGAAAAAATCCAGTGACTGGGTAATGATAAATGAGTTCACAGCTTACTTAGTTAATATAATGTGGCTTATCTTTGCTACTTAAAGGATGATGGTAAGGTTTATGCAGCGTGAGCTCTGAGAATACAAAACTTGCGCTTAGTTGGATCTAGATGTTCAAAATTCATCCCTAAGATCAGTCTAGGTCTCTTCAAAGTTGGTTTTAATTATTTTGACTTTGTCTCAACCTTCAAGTTAAACTGAAGGGCGATCAAAGTCATGCAGAATATCTCTTCCTAGTATCACCAATTAAAACAACATCTGATACTACAAGAGCACCACAGAGAAGTGGAGCGGGCGATAGTCAGTAAAGGGTGGCATTGGCCTTGCGCTTACTGCTTAGGCTTTGAACCCTGCTTCTCACCAGGACTAAACTTTGAACATGAGGCACAGGAGTGAGCCCTGGACCCAGAGCTCTAGAGTTGCCCTAAATACCCACCATGATTCTGAATAAAGAACCCTCAGAGTAGTTCAAAGCTAGCAGATTTTGTCAGGTTCTTTGGCACACTTTGCAATCATATTTTTAGTATTTCTAGCGTTATGTTTTATAAATTTCCCTTCATAAAGTTTTCTTATCATGGCTACTGGCATAGTTCAAATCACACTTTAAATTCTGGGTTTTAAGTGCCTGTAGCCGTCCATATCTAGAATCGAAGGCAGCACACTGAGCGTTTGGCAAGCCTCCTGAGTGAAACCAAATGTATTAGCCAGTGCAGAGGCCTGAGTAGGCAAAGCAGAATAAACCAGGCTGGAGAGATGAAAACAGAGATAGTGTTATGCCTCTGTCACAATACCCAGGTTCTATCCTCAGCAAACTCCTGTAGAGCTGAACCTTTAGGAATGATCGTGGAGCAGAGCTGACTAAACTGTATGTATCCAAAAAAACAGAAGAAACTAGCCAATAGGAAACTAATGCAGACCTAAAAAATCAGAATCTTTATAAACAGCTAGATGAATTTTCTTTCCTTTGAGAGAAGATTCTAAACTCATTCCAGTTATGCTTATGTTCAAGATCCAGAATCCACTTATGTGACAGCAACTTGGTTTCTAGCCTAGGATTTTCATATATATATATTTTTTTTATTTTTATTTATTTGCTATTTTTCGATATAATAAAGAAAACTGGCCTCAAGATCGTACTTTCTTCCAGATGTTTATATATCATTTGATTTAATGTTGTTAAATCAAGACTCTGATCTAACCCTAGCTTCTAAAACCTCAAGCCTGAGTGATACAGTAGCGTCATGTTATGCTGTCATGGGCTGTAGAAAGGTCTCGCTAAGCTACCAGCATAAATGGCCTCCGCTGCCTCCATGGTTCTCTGGGTCGGTCTCATCTTCTGACCGTGGTAATCCCCATGCTAGGCAAGTTTAACTCTCACTGAAGGGCTCTTCTCTGGTCCTTCCAGATGAGGTAAAAAGACGGAGCAGAGCGGTCGGCCTCCCACCTTCCAGCTGCCTCTGTTCCGCAGCCGGCTTACAGACTCAGACCAAGTTTCACTCTGCAGTCGCCCAGAGCTGCTACAAATGGTTCGCTGGTCGGGTTCCTGACCGGCAGCGCCAGTACTTCGGCCTCTCACGCCAAGGGTCACACCTCATGGATTTTTTGGAATGTGTGCCAGTTTTGGGACGTTACTAATCAATCAGTTAATATAGCTTCTTTTCTCCAGCTGTCTTTCTGCTAGCACACTGTGAAAATCAGATGTATTTCTTTAAATTGTAAACTGGCAACATATCAATATGTTCTCAGTCCCGAGAGATGTACTGCCTCTAGCGGCCAATCAAAGCATTGAAATCACTGAACACGGTAGAAACCAGGGTTTGATGTTTTAGATACCTGTAGAAATCACATGTAACTTTAATATGGTAAGTCTACATAGGTAGTGTACTGCATTAGGTGTATACTAATGAGACTTACGGTTCATTTCAAATTGTAGCTCTAATAAAGATCGAATTCATCGCTATGATCGATCTCAACCCGATGGTGCTGGTTCTTACTTTATTATTGTAAACTCAGTTGACTTCCTAAATTTTCGCCTGCTTTATGTTTAGCAGTTTAGTCTTCAGGTCAAGACTAAGAAATAAAATAACTCAGTGTGGGCAGGTGTAAATAATTGGGTTCATAGAAACCAACTCCCCAAATTTCTCTAGAAGCCTAAGATTCAGTAGTTTCGCCAACACTGCCTAGTGTTCTTTGGGGGACTGGAATTCTGAAACAGGCAGTTGGGATTTAGCTTTAAAAACAAAAAACAAAAAACCCGCTATAACTACGGCAGGTTGTGTATCTAAGATTTCATGAAAAAATTTTTTATTCTGGGGAAACCTCATGTTTCTGCTCAGTATTGAATATACCTGTGATCGAAAAACTTTCTATTTTTCCAGGCATTTACATGATCTAAAACATGTCAGAATCTAACCTTAAAGTTCTTTTTTGCTCTTTTATTTTTTGTACTCAAGAAACCTAGGAGAAAACATCAATAATTCTGCAAAAAGAGGAACGGGGATTTTGATCTCTGTTCTGTTTGAGGAGAGCAAACAGTGTGTGTGTGTGTGTGTGTGTGTGTAAGGCCACAGGGCGTGCAGGCATGCTGATGCTCTCCAATTTTCTTAGTCTCTATCTCTTTGTTCATTGTCAATATTCTTAGGTGACTGACTGACTTGCTTTTAAACTTTTCTTGTTCTCTCTTGTGTTCTTTCCACCTTTGTTGTTATCTATCCAGTTTCCAGCAATCTTGTTCTGGCCCTGTGGGCTTTCCTGTAATTTTCAGAACAGGTAGGTTGTGACCTCCTTTGTTGAATCTGTTAGGCAACAAAGTTCTAAAGATTCAAAATTATCTCTTACAAAATATATATCATTATATTATGTAATATAGTTACATGAGTGCTTTAAAAACCAAACAATTTTATTTATGCAGGTTTTTTTTATTGAAAAAACAGAAACTATGAAGGGTGGTAACATAGCTTATTTTATTTCGTTTTGTCAAAGCATTTAATTTTAAAGTGGTTAATTTATCTAATTTATCAGATTCATCATTTATAATATAAAATTAACAAATATGATTCTGATTTATCTCAGAAAGATTATTTGAAATAAGAGCCCATATTACTTGATGTTTTCTGCCAAAACACAATATCCTCACCAGAATTAAATGAGAACGGTAATCTGTTTCCTATGTTGTAGACACCACCTGTCTCTCTTGAGCTTGGGCGCTTAGTAGATTTTAGTGGGAAACGTAAAATTTTTTGTGGAATCTCAAAAGGGGTGTTAAATGGGTTATAAATCTAATTTCTTAGTATCAAAATGAGAGTAACTCTTGCCACTTTGGGAGGGTGGACCAAACTTTGGGCTTTGAAGTAGAAACCTTTAAAACATCGCCATCAGGTGGCACCAGCTATGTTTTGTTCTCTTTTTTTGAGATAACATTTCTTCTACATTTTAGGGGCGTCAGCCAAGTTACCCGTCTAAAACCAGGATGACCTCAGAGATAAAGAACTAATCCAGTTCTTTAACTCTAGTGACTAAATCCACATTTTTAAGCCACAAGATGTATATTTTAAACTTGTAAATCTAGATTAAAAACCTCATCCAGAATTGCTTTTTTTTTTTTTTTTTTTTAAACTTATTCGGTGAGAATTACTTTAAAAATATTTTTTTATCCTAATCAGTATTTAAGAAACTCCAAATTGAATATATGTTAATTTTAGTAGAACCAAGGTGCCTAGCCATTGCTCTTCTATGCTTAGAAACTTTAACTGCATATACTGTGAGATTCTAGGTAGTGAAGTCTGGTGAACGTCAGAATTCTAGAGGTTCAGCATATAGGGGCTAGAACATAATGTAAGAGGACCTCCAGTTGTTGATGGGCAGAAAGAGGGAAAGAATACTAGCTCAAGATCCTTCATTTAGAATTCTGAACTAACAAGCTTTGGGCGTTGTGGTCATGGTAAATTAAATCTGAATAGGAACAGCCGCCTCCACTTAAGATTCTGGAGGGGAGTTTCTGCCATTAGGTTTCAAATAAACCTATCAGTGGCTGGGAATGGTGCCGATGCTCTTGGAATAGCACTTCCAAACTAATTCTGTGAGATGCGCTTGGTTTGGACTAGAGGAAATGCTCTGTTGTTGAAAGAAGTAATAAGCAACTGAGACTTGGATGGAGTTATGGAAAAAGTGGTAACTAGTCTGCCCAAAGTTTTAGACTTAGGATCTTTCTAAGTTTACTATCTAATAACATTAAAAGAGTGGAATACTTATTATAGCTTGGTTACAGTAGTGCTAATGTTTATGGTAGCCGATTTGGAAAAATAGGGGCCAAAGAGATAGTACAGTGGGGAAGGCACTCACCGTGCATGTCGACAACCTGGCGACATCCCCAGCTTGTCAGATTGAGGGAGCCTATATGCCTTGCCTTGACTAAAAATATGTTTTAGGGAGTTGATTTGTCCTAACTGTCCATAATTAGGTTTTTAGAGACTAGAGTGAAGATGGCTTTCTTCTCCCTACTGAGCCGTTAAAGAGAATCTGACTGAAAATCAGAATATATTTATTTCAACCTGGACATAGGCATCTTGAGCAAATACTGGACAGATTGGAACTTCAGTGCCTGCAGCTTCTTTCACAGTATCTTGGTTTTCTTCTATCGTTGGAGTACCTTACTTGGGAGCAAAAATTATTTTTGTGTGTTGAATTGTTAAAGAAAAACCTATTTGCTTGGGGGGGCTGTTTTGTCAATACTTTATATACCTGACGCCATATTTGAAATAATCTCTGTGCAGCCTATAATGTAGGAGCAGGTAGCATCTCAAATTGGATCGGGAGGCAAAGAGGAAGCAAATGGGGACTTTATTTGATCTCCTCTTCAGAACCGCTTGGAACCTCAGCTCTTCATATTCCTTGATCCCAAGGCCACTTCTAAAGAGAATTCAGGATCTAAAATTAATCACCAGGAAAAAGGCTTCTAATGTCTGGGAGTTGCCCCTCACACGTTACAGGGCAGCCTTCATTTCTTCTTCAGGTAGGTGTGCAAGACGGGGGCATGACTTCTGAGCTCTTTCTCTGATTCTTTGGTCAATTTGTGCTCAGGGGAATGCAAATTGCTCTTTAATATTAAAGAGAGACAGCCGAGGAAACAATCAGACAACTCATTCAGAGTTTTGGCTCCTTAGGTTTAGGATAGCCTCTGTTCTGTGCTCCTACGCTAAAGTAAACGCTGCTGCTTCCACTTTATAAGATAGGAAAGCCTCGAACATGCCTCGCCAGTTGCTGTACTTTTGTTCACTGGTTAATCATTTAGGTTTGTAATTGGCTCTGAGACCTGAGGATTGCAAATGCTCGACCTGTTCACTGTTTTATTTATTTTCACAAAAACCTCACCTTTTCCATCTGGAATCCTTTACTTTAAATTCCCGTTACTCCGGTGTCTTCTTAAGTAGGGAATGTAACTTAGTTTTAATAATAGTTCTTAAGAGTTGCTATTAAAAATCCTGAAGTAGGGATTTGTACCATCCGTTGGTCATCTTTGGTCAGTCACGACCACTTTTGGGTCTCATTTTTGTAGCCCGTGAAATGGGAAAGGGTAGAGTATCACCTCTGATGTACCTCCCGAGCTTTACAGTCCTGTCTTTGCCTTTTCATATGACTTGTGTTAGTGTTCACTTTTTATAGGGAGTTTTATACTGGAGTAAATGTCCTATATTTGTTTGGTGAGGCATTTAGAAGGTAAGGTATATACTTGGATATTTTTTCTAAATATAGCTGTCCCTCAATATAAATGGCAGAAATATTCCAGGAAAAACAAAAACATGAGACTATCATGTACACTTGGCATAAAGCAAGCATTGCTAATTGGGAGTGATGGATGCATTCTATTTGCTTTTTATAGTATCTAAATCTACAGGCCCTCCATCTCTTATTTCCACACTAGAATAACCTTGAGATGAAAGCATTTTCCAAATGAGGAAGCAGGATCGGAAAGCTATGGACTGTAAGGGCCATCTAAGTATTCCGTCTAAACTGCTCTTCACGGGTTTTGCTCTGGGAAAAGGGAGTCCCAGTCACCGAACTGTTCAAGTAGTTGGAGTAAGTAAAAAACAAGCAAATGGGGTTTTTCAGGTCTTAGCGTGGCGTAAAGTAGTCTTAGTAGCCCTTAGTTTAATTGAATCATTTGATTGTACTAACGAGATATAATTATCTGAAGTATTTATTTATGATGAGCATATTTGTTTTTAAAATATTTCTACCTCAACGGAGGGTGCTTAAAAAATCCTGGAAGAAACTAGAATGTGATTCTTCCTGTCATTTTATCTAAAGCGTTTTTGGGGCCTTGTTTGGGGGCGCCCCAGCAGTGCTCAGAGTCTGTTCGTGCGCTGTCCTGGGGAAGGGGCCTTGCACCCTGTGCTGCGTGGGCGAAACCCAGGCCTCCTCCCACGTGCAAGGCACACACACGAGCCCTTGGAGCCGTGTCTCTGACCCCGACTTAAACACAGTCCTTTTAAAAAAGTGACCCAGTGCCAGCCCCTGCCTTAAGCTAGATGTTACGCACATTGTGGCTCACCTAACTTTCATAAACAGATTAGTGATTTTTTTTAACTTTGTATGTGTATGGGGTGTCAAAATGCTGTTTTCATAGTACATGCTATTCACGTAACTAATTACTGTTGGTTTGGTATTTTCCCAAACCTTACAAAAACTACTAAACTTACCTTATGTCTGGTGAATTTTAAAGATTTTTGAAATCCAGTAAATTTTATTTAAACAAGTTGGTGGCACACCTTCCCAAGCTTTTCTCACATAAAGATTATGATGCACTTGACGCCACTGAAGTCACCAAGCGTAAGGAACAGGACCCACAGTCGGGACGGATTGGGTTTTCATTAGATCTTTTCAGCCATAACCTATCAAAAATCAGGCAGGGTTAGAAGTTACCAGACTGTGGGCCTGTGTTAATTTGGTGAGCCAGTATTCAAGTTTCCTGCGATGTCTTGCATAGCAATGCCAGTTTGCAGGTGTGACTGCATACGAAGACTTTTGGTAGCTATTATTTGTATCTAATTAGCTTAGATTTTTACAGAATGAACTCATGGTTATTTGGACAAGCAGGGTAGGTAAATTTTAGTTATATTTAAAGTGCAATTAAGTAGAGCACTGGTTTCCGGGTGGGGAGAACAATTGAATATTCTAGCATGAAAACTTTTGAACATGTATAGAATTATGGCAAGTTTCAAATAGGGTATTTATTTGTAATTCAAGGTTTGCTATTTTGTGTTGATTAAAAAATTTCAAGGAGGAATAGGATCTTACAAGGAGAATTGCATTATTGATTTTTTTTTTTTTTATGCCGGGTTTAAGCCTTGGTTTTCTATGCTAAAAGCCCCTTTGAAGTAAGTTTTGTAAGGGAAGAAAGGCCAAAAGACATTCTCCTAACATGGAAAAGAGAATGCATTGTTCTAACAAAAAGCAAAAGACAAAAAAATAACCCACACCTTAATTGTGCCTTTTCTCTTCATCTTCAGCATGATAATCACCAGTGGGAAACTTGGTAGCACTTGGGTTTCTTCTGTTTCCTTTTTTCTTAATTCCCCTCATTTACCGGATCTACTTCCAACAAATGGTCTTGGGATTTTTCTTTTGCCCTTTTGCCTTCAGATTTCTTTGGCTAGAGCTCACCCCTGTCACTATCAGAACTTGGTTACTAGATATATTTTTCTATTTCCTTTCTATTGCTTCCACTTTTTAAGACCTCAGAAAAAAATTTGGTGTCCGTCTTGTATCTTTGAAACGAGTGCAGTGAAGAGCAATCTTTATATGTCAACCCTTTAACATGTTTGTAAAGGAAAGACACAGCAGAGAACAAAATAGAATTTGCAATCCAGTCCTCAGTCTGCCTCTTGGGGAAGGGGGGCATAAAGCTACGTAAAGGCCTAGTTTCCTGGTCTACAAGATGTGGTTGTTAATCTACCTCCACAGATTTGTGTGGGAAACTGAAGACCCTTGTTTTAAACACTGGGTTCATCATCCTCATATTTTAACATCCTTTTCTTGAGCAGACATCTTTGGTACTGATGAGTACCTTGATTTTTGGTAAGTTTTAGACGGTAAGATAGAGGCAAAAATATTTAAAAAACAATTTCAAAAATTATATTCTTATTTTAAATTACTTAAAAATTTCTTCAGGACATCAAATATTGAACTATCAAATTTTTTCATTGTAACAAATGCTCAGAACTTAAAATGTTGGCTCAAGCTGCCTTAATTAACCAAAATCCAGCTCTTAAAACTATTCACAAATATATCTGGCTGTATCAGTGATCAGAGTATTTACTGTAAAACTGTTAGTGGACTCAGACTTTAAGCATAGTAATCTTGATGCTGTTTTAGGCAGAATGGTCATACTTCTTACCAAGTTTATATAAATGTCATATAGTGAATTTTGGGTGAAACAAAACTGAAAGTTGATAACTTTTAGTTTATGTATGTTTGTGACAATCGAGATGGAATATGGGATATTGGTTATTCAAGAAATTTCAAGAATATCCTGCAATGTCTTCTTAACCATGTTTAACAAGGAAAACAGTTCCCATAGGCTGACATAATAACATGGTAAAGACTTGATTACAAACTACTTACACACTTATTTTCCCCAAACATTGAAATTGGGATCATTTAAAAATTGTTTCAGGGAAAAAGAAGCAAAAATGACTCAGTGCTTTGTGTTTTAATAATCCATAGATTCAAGTTTCAGTTTTGTTCTGTATTTTTGTGGGAATGTTAAAAAACAAACCTTGGGAAGACTCTATGTTACTGTAATTGTATGGTAAAGGTGTTTTCTTAAATTACACATCACTTCATAGTTGCAGGTTCTCCCTTGTAATATTTGCACTCTGTACCGTGGGAAGCACACAGAAGAGAGAAACAGCCTATCTGATTGCTTACATGCTTTTTTTCCACAAAATTAAAGCCTCTGGTTAATTGAAAGCTGCTTTTGTTTCTTTTCAGCCAGTTAGCTAATATTCTGCATGCCGACTCTTCCAGAGAAAGCCATGGTAGACAAAGATTGCCTGTGAATCCTTGAGGGTTTCATAGCATCTCCGCTTTATGTCTGTTCACTGTAATTTCTAATTATTGTTTTAGTTCTTTTAATCACAGCAAATTATAACAAATTACTGTAAATTCAGTGACTGTTACAAATCTCTTTTAAACAGTGACTTAGGGACAGGGAGCGAGTACAGTGAGGGAGAACATTTGCCTTGCACACAACCAGACAACACAAGTTCAGTCCTTCTGCTCCCTCTGCCAGGAGAGACCCCAGAGTATAGAAGCAGAAGTAATCCCTGAGCACCCGCGGTGGGACCAAAAACAAAAAAAGTGACTTAAGTGAATTAAAAAATTTAAACTTAGTGATTCAAGCAGCATAAATTCTAGAGTCGTGAAGTCAGAAGTTTGTGGTGGGCCTAATTTAGGTGGGCTTAGCGCAAGCCTGAAATCCAGCAAGTTCTGGGGGGGAGAATCTGTTCAAAGCTCCTTGAAATAATCTCATGCTTCTGTGGTTCTGAAGTTCTAGTTCCTTTCTGGCTAGTCTAACATAAACTAGTACCCTAATTACTGCTGTGGGATAGGATTTGGGGGGGCGGAAAGGGGGACAGCTGACTGTGCTCCAGGTCTACTAGTGGCTCTAAGCTCAGGAATTGCTCTTGCAGTGCTTGGGAACCACAGTGGGGCCAGGTCAGTCACGTGCAAGGCAAGTGTCTGCCTGAACGCCCCTGAATCAAATTAACTCCCTGTGGAGGCAGCATAATCCAGTAACTGCAGCATCTCCAAACTCTGGACTGACCTCTCAGTGGGCACCTGCTATACTATCCTTCAGCCCAAAGCATTTGGCCTTGTTTAAGATAGGGACTGTCTCAGGAATGCTGGTCAGAGGTTGTATATGGGAACGAAACTAGGGGCCTCCAGGTAGGGCAGAATTACCAAGCGTTACAGTTTTTCAGTATTGAGCAAAACAGACAAAT
Source organism: Cryptotis parvus (assembly GCA_021461705.1). NCBI lineage: Eukaryota > Metazoa > Chordata > Mammalia > Eulipotyphla > Soricidae > Cryptotis > Cryptotis parvus. The sequence continues at coordinate 8,505 of JAJIBD010030696.1, read as the reverse complement.
GCTTATGTAGAATTTATTTCCAATAGACAGGTTTACATAATTTAGAAATAATGTTAGTTACAGCTCAGCTGTAAAATGAGGAATGCATATAATTTTCATTTATGTATTCAGGTAGAGACAAAACAATTACCTTATTTTGTGCAGTAAGTTGCGTTTTTGTTAATATTTTAGTGAATTACTCCAAAATGAAACTAATTTTGAATAGCATTTCTCAGTTTCGTGATAGAAACAATGGGGCACTTAAGCATGTTTTTAAAAAAGACTGAGCCGTAATTAAGATTATCTCATACTGAATATTTAAGACTCTGGTTACAGATTTTTTTTAGAAAAGTAGTAGCCAATTTAAATGCACAGCATCCTCTAGAAAGTACAAACATTCATGTACTAATATTAGATACAAACGAAGCCATCTGCATGACTGAGGGGTGCCATAAGGCATGAGTTCTAACTTCAGCCAGGGGGCTCATTCAAAAGTGCTCAGATGCTGACACAAACTTTCATATTCTCTGGAGCAGCAGTGAAGTAGCTAGATACTGAACTAGACACTGAAAGAGAATGATTTAGGAGTAACACCAGCATCTAAATGTGGAGACCTTCACTTTTTGTCTAAGTTCCTAACAAAAGTTTCCACAGGTTTTATCGCACTTTCACATGTAAACTGATGTGAGCAGAACTTGTTCTCACGTGTGCAGCCTGTACCATTTGTTCTTGGCTCTTCCTAAGGTGCCCAACCTTGATGCCTGAGGAAAAGAAAAACAAACACTTAAAATGTAGACGGGGAAGGCCAGAGAGATAGTACAGAGGGTAAGTCACTTGCCTTGCTTGCACCCACATGGGTTGGATCCCCAGCACTCCTTAAGGTCTCCCGAGCCCCGCCTGAGGGACCCTAGATCCCAACACCAGGTGGAAGCCCCAAGAACATCTGGGTATGGCCCCCAAACCAAACCATTCACCAGCAAAGCAGTGACTAGCTTTCTCTCATTAAGTTTAATATTTTCATGTTCTCTAAAATGTCAGAGCAGTAACGAATCAATTATATATTAGTGCACTGCATCTACTAAGATTTTATTTTTCCAGACCAACTAATGCATCAGGGATGATGCATGACTTTACACAACTAAAACCAGGATCAGTCCCCGGCACCACATACAGGCTCCCACGCCCTCCAGAAACCCTGAGCACAGGCAGGTGTGACCTAGATGCCAAAGGAAAAATGTTTTTTCCTATCAGACTAATAGGTATAAAAGTCTATCAGTACCAACAACATATTATTTGAAGTAAAAAATCAAATCACTTACTTGAAGTCCAGATGTTCAATCAGCACATAGCCATCTATTGAAATAAAACTCACTGTTACTTACAGAATAATACTTTGATATTTTAAATAATGATGGGAAATTTGATGGATGATAAGACTTACATCTGCCTTTAGAATTACGACATATCACTAGGTTTTCTTCAGTGATATCAATAACTTCCAGTTCTTCTCCAGGAGAAATTGGTAAATCAAAGATTCCAGTTCTTGAATTGCTGGAAGAGGCCACTGCCAGTATTGATGACAGTAATCTCTTTGTTATACTGAAACAAGAAAGTATTCATCAGATTATGCTTGCAGTTTTGCTTTATTTCATTAAGCAGAATTAATGGAGAACATAATATATTAACTCAAGCTAGATATTGCGCCTAAAGAAATAGAAATGTGATGTTAAATAGAAGCATTAATTAAGGAAGAAACAGTAAAGCGCTATAATCTTCCATGTACACTTGATACCTAAATATACTGGAATACACTCTGGTGGAAGTCTGGGGGTAGAAGATTAAGTAACCCCCCCAAAAATAGCAAAGAGCCAGGAGTAACCCCTGAGTGTTACCGGGTATAACCTAAAAGAAGAAAAAAATTAAGTACCTTCAATGATATCTTAACTGTTTATAATAATAAAGTTAGACCAAACCAGGAAAGGAGGATCTGAAAAGGGGGGACAAGACCCTCTTTGTCAACTACGGTGGTCCATCTGTCAAACATTTTCTGTTTAAAACCCATTTTTGCATGAGAAATGCAGTTGACTTTTAATTTTGATCATTGTACATTGAGGAACTTTTTGCTGTTGCCCAATTTTTCATGCACTTTCCCTCTCTCCCATTCAGTTCGACAACCCAGTATAAGAAGCTAGGCTTTAGAGCTTTGATTTTTCAACATTTTTACACCAGTGGTCTTTGAGTTCGAAACCACTGCTTTCAAGTTTGGAGAGCCCATATTACCCTATTTCTAGATGATGCTCTTAAGCCTGTTTGGGTGGGCTCACAGAGCCTTACATTTTGGTTACACAGCACACACATTTTAACAGTTTGATGCTAGTGCATACCACTGGTGGTTCACACTTGGATGTAGTTTAATTAACACAAATTGCAATGCCAGTGCCAACTTTTTAGTACAAGATCCTATTTTTTTTTCCTAGTAGGCAGAGGAGTCACATACTTCTAGAATCTTTAAAACCCAGAAGTTCAAGCCTTAGCATGGTTCATTTTACCATCAGAGAACATACCTCAAATCTTTCCCCTAAATGTTTTCTTCTTTTTCCATTCTGCTCTTTTTTAAAGTTTTGCTTCTTGATTTTGAAGAAATTTCTAGGAGATAAACTGGCAAGAAATACGTTGGTAGGGTTAAATGTACAGTAATAAATCTCTTACGCCTCTAAAACTGTGAAACTGGTCTATTTTAGTGTATGTATGAGTGTGTGTGTATCATGTTATAGAAAATCAGACTTGCTTGGGGCAAGAGCAGTGGTACCGTGGGTAGGGTGTTTGCTTTGCACACAGCCCATTAGGGCTTAACCCACTGCTCCACATATGGTTCCCTGATCCTGCAGGAGTGACCCCCGAGTGCTGAATCAGGAGTAAGCCCTGAGCACCACCGGCTGGGGCCCAAAAGCCAAAAAAAGAAAATCAAACTTGCACTCACTTCCACTAGAGTGAATTGTCAAGACAACCAAACAGGGCTGGGGTACAGTGGGTGGAACAATGGTGGAGGGACGCTGACACTGGTGGAGGTGTGGTGTTGGAATGCTTTATGCATAAAACCTCACCGTTATTAATACTGTAAGTCACAGTGCCTAAAAATAAAATTTAAACACACATCTTCTCCCTCAACCTGACTACACATAACTTGGAAGAAAATCACACTGGCTAGACAAGTTACAGAAGAAACTTCTCACACTTAGGGGCATAGTTAATTTTAGTTATAAAAAGTTAAGTCAAGTTTCTCCTCATTTTCACATGATTTAAAGGAAACCATTAAGAACGATCTTTTCTGAGATCTTAATTGGGAGTTACAGATCTATGTGCTTCTAGAGTGTCCTACTTGCTCAATAACTTTGGAGGGCAGATTTAAGACAAAGGAAAATGCCACAAACTACATATAAAAATTTTCAGCTCACAAAACTGAATAATCCAAGAGTCGGATCATGCTCCTATGTCTCCCTTCCCCCATCCAGCTGGCCACCTGAGGGTCGAAAGTGCCGCAGGAGCTGTTTCGTTTAGGCAGTAGGGGATGGAGTCTGGCAAACCTTAAGTTTATTCACCAATATCCCCTACATCGTTCTCCCAAGCCACTGCCTTTCCTCAAGCTGTGACCATATGCCCAAAATGTCGTTTTCCTCGAGCATCTCCTTGTTTGACTCTCTCTGCATCCCTGACTCCAGAAACCTTTCTCCAATTGAACCGACTGTGTTGTTCCTTCAAACTTTTCGATCTCTCATGGCTGCCTACAAGATCAAGTCAGCTTCCCATCCTCGAAACACAGGGTGCTATATCCTGGTCCCCGTCTCCCTCTCCAGCTGCCTTTCTTCCTGCAGAAGCTACCTGGAAGATCCTAAAGGATGAGCTGTCATTGCCAAGCCTTCATACCTGGGATTCCATTCCAGAGCTTTGTGGAAACATGTCATCATGTCTGACAAAGGGATGATAAAGTGGTTGGACTGATGTATAAAAGCATGTATTTCTCTTGAACATATTGGTTCAAAAGAAAAAAAGTACAGAAACGTACATCAACATAGGAATAATGACAGCCTTAGAACTGTACTTTTGGGTGCCGGAGCGATAGCCCAGCGAGTAGGGCGTTTGCCTTGCCCGGGTCAGCCCATGCCAGCCCGGTTCGATCTCCGGCATCCCATATGGTCCCCTGAGCACTGTCAGGAGTAATGCTGAGCATTGCCGGGTGTGACCCAAAAAGCAAAAGAAAAGAAAAGAACTGTACTTTCATATTGATTCAGAATAAAGGTAAACTATTATATCATTTTAGTTTTAGGAGAATTAAAAAAAACACAACGAATTGTTCCCCCAATATTGCAGTCGTTACAATACTAAAAAGCTTTTTGGAGGGAGGGGTGAGGAGGGGAAACAAAAACCAGAATTTCTACTTCAAGCTCTGTATTGCTGTGCTATGCAAAAGTACATGAAAGGGCCAGAGAGAAAACAGGTGTTAAGGCACATGCCATGGATGCAGCTGACCCCAGCTTGATGTCCAGCACTACATATGGTCACTCAAGCACCTCCAGGAGTGATCCCTGAGTAAAGAATCAGGAGAAAGTCCAAGCACCATCCGTGTGGCCCCTAAAGTGTAGAAGTATGAAGTAGTTCTTTGTTGCTGGTGGGTTTGGGTTGACGCCCAGCTGTGCTCAGGGCTTCTAATTCTGCTCTTAGGGATCACTCCTATCGGGGTTCAGGGGATCATAAGCTCTACTGGGGATCAAATCCCAGTTGGCCGCAGCGTAAGGTAAGCAGCCTTACCTGCTGGTCTTTCCGACCTCCAGAAGTATAAAGTTTAAGACAAGAAGGTACGTTTCTAGACCACAAATGCATCTAGAATCCAAAGGGAAGGTCTGGCCTGAATTTAGTATGGACAGAAAGCTGATTCCTTCTGGGCTGCCCGTGGAGACTTGTTTTGACAGCTCACCAAAACAGACCAGTGTTCCCAGCTCAGTAAGTAGACAAGTATCTCTCCTTAAACAGGGAGGTGGCGATGAGGGGAAACCATTTGTATGACACTTTACATTTTCATTTTCTTTACGCCTTCAATTCGCTCCAGGTGTACTACATTATAGGTATTATCATTTGCATTTTATATACAAAGAATCTGAAAGTGAAATGGAATAACATGCCTACTTGCACACAACTTGTGAGCACTTACTTTTCTGCTACCTCGGCACCTTTGTTCTCCTTTTTCTCCTTTGGCATCAAAAACTTGGGCTTCCATGTTTTCTGTTTATCTTCATCTCTGAGAAGAAAATGTTTTCAGCAAGTTAAGATTAAAACACTTGTAGAACCATCAATAATTTCTGGAAAGTTGTGTTTTACAGCTTTATATATATACACACACACTTCTAGAAATGTAAATTGTATATGCACACATCCGCTTCTAGAAACCTCTTAATCTCTTAAATACTTTTTATAAAAATGTATGCAAGAGGTAAGAGTATTTTGGGGCTTTGAAGGTCATAAGCAACTCTATGGTTGCAGCTGGATCCACAGCATCGGGAGGCTCTTTGGCTCTCAGACCATAGTTTGCTGGGAAATGCTAGGGAAAGGCTCTCCAGTGAGCCAAATACGGAGACAAGAAGTCAGAGACCAATCTGATTGTAGTTCTTAAAATTGTTTTAATTTGGGGCTGGAGCGATAGCACACCAGGGAGGGCGTTTGCCTTGCATGCAGCCGACCAGGGTTCGATCCCCAGCATCCCATATGGTCCCCTGAGCACTGCCAGGAGTAATTCCTGAGTGAAGAGCCAGGAGCAACCCTTGAGCATCACCGGTGTGACCCAAAAAGCAAAAAAAATTTTTTTTCTTTTAATTTATCTGATTGTAATCTTGCTCCACTGGAGGCTCAGTTTCTCTCCGCTAAGACCTGAACAATCATCTGTACCACGAGACAAGATTAATCCACCTAGCACTTGTACTTTCTAGCAGACTCTAGAAGATAGCCCAAATAAAGAAAGAAAATGCTGGGGCCAGAGCAACAGTATAGCAAGCAGGTGCTTGAAATGCATATTTGATCACCAGACCACATACAGTCCCCTAAACCTGTCAGAAGTGATCCTGAGCGCAGAGCCAGGAGTAAGTCCTGAGAACCATCAGGTGTGTGGCCCCAACACCAAAAAATTAAATAATAAAGGAAATGCAATAAAATGCAGAGTCATGCATTATCTAGCAACAGAACATTGAACTGCTTAAATGCAAATTTCCCCTAATACCTGTAAAGACCTCGTGATACAAACTAGCCAATATTCTCTATCCTGAACACAATTTGATCATCTTTCACTTGAATGATTTTTAACTATTCTAACACACATTCTGCTACTGCTCTTCCCTTCATAGCATTCTCTAGAAAGGTCCTTACTCTCCCTGAAGTGTGATGCTCTGGACCACATCTGGCAGAGGAATGCTAGGAAAGGCTCTCCTTAGGAGATCTTAGGGAAGTCCATGTTGAAGGCCTGTTTCCTAGGCTACAAACGGAGGACTCGGTTCCTACTCTTCGCCTAGGGGGAAAGTCCCCGGACCTCCGGCAGAGAGTGCCACGTGCCCAGCAAGACGTCGACCTCCCCCCCGTCTCACACTTAACTCCGCCAAGGAGATCTTAGGGAAAGAGTTTTCATAACACATGGTAACATATGTGGTAGCATTTTACATTCCATGTTAAGCCACACACACAGTATGCTAACAGTCCTACCAGAATTGAGTGGCCAGGGAGTGATGGAACCACAAATGGCAAATTTATGCTGAGGAAAATGCTAGAATTTCCATAAATTTTTCACAAGATGAAATTAGGTGAAGGCAAAAGAACAAGAACAACAAGTGCTGGCGTGGGTGTGGGGAAAAGGGGACACTCACCCATTGTTGGTGGGAATGCCAGCTGGTACAGCCTTTCTGGAAAACAATATGGACATTCCTCCAAAGACTAGAAATTGAACTCCCATTTGACCCAGCCATACCACTCCTGGGAATCTACTCTGGGAAACCAAAAATACGCCAGCGGAAACACCATCCCTACTTTTATGTTCATAGCAGCATTATTCACAATAGCCAGAATCTGGAAGCAACCCGAAAAGTGCCCAAAATAGATGACTGGATAAAAAAGCTTTTGTACATCTACACAATGGAATACTATGCAGCTGTTAGGAAAAATGAAGTTATAAAATTTGCCTACAAATGGATGGACATGGAGAAGATTATGTTGAGCGAAATTAGTCAGAAGGAGAGAGACAGTTACAGAATGACTGCATTTATCTGCATAACATAAATATATAGGTACATATTATGATACCAATATCCAAGGTCAAGTGAAACATACATCAGGAGGTCCTGTCAAAGGTGGAATTTATCACAAACGTGTGGGAGTCAGAGGCTAGGTAAGACAGAAAATGGAACAGTGTGCTAACAATTGTGAGGGTACTAATGCCAACCTAGAACTGAGCATTAAATAGAGGCAAAAGGATACACATGACAACCCTTTAATGTATGTTCTGTAATCCATAGTCTGGAGAGGAAGGAAAAGAGAAAGATAGAGAAATGGAAAGAAATAAAGAACCTGCCATGGAGGGGAGGGCTGGGGGGGAGGGGAGGGAACCGGGGGCGTTGGTGGTGGGAGATGGGCACTGGTGGCGGGATGGGTGCTGCTACACTGTATGACCAAAACCCAAATATGAACTTTTTAATTGTATATCTTTGTAATTGTAAAAATAAAAAATTAAAAAAAAATAAAAAAAAAAATAAAATAAACAAAAAAAAAAAAGAAATTAGGTGAAGGGCTGGGTTGGAGTTAAACATATAAAGGCAACACAACCCCCCCGAATACAAGGCATCACTGGATACACGGCAGACTAGAGTAGTAAGTAATCTTAGTCACTGGGTTTGAATGTTGGTTCTACCAGTTGTTGGAGTTTGGGCAAGTAACTTTAGGCAAGTATGTTAGCCTGATGTATAGCACCTCTGACTTGTTGCTAGTCTCTCAAAAACTATACATCCCTCAGAGAGTTGTTGTGAAGATTGAGTGGGTTAACACATGAAATGACTGTATAAAATATTGTCTTATTATCAGTTCTCTTAAGGGATAGAGATGACTACAATATAACTTCACCTGAGGATATTTTTAATTCTATAAAAGCCTGAGGGCAAGGGAGAGCTACAGAATAAAGAAAAAAGTAATAGAACTTCTGGGGGAAAAACAAAAGTCTACCACCTTTATTTCAGCCAATTTTCCTCAAGTATTGGATTAAGCATCTGAAGTACATAAATCTATAGTCAAATGTAACCAGTGAGTGAATGCATGCTGGGTTAAAAGGACAAACATTTATCCTATATCAATTAGCATTCTCTCTTAACCTCTCATGGAACAAAAATCGAACACAACTAGGCATCACGTGTCTCAGTCCTGAAATCAACTACTTCTGCTTTCGTCAGTGTACAAATATATCAGCTACTTTCTCAGAAACCAGTTCACTTAAAAGAAATGACA
>JAJIBD010030695.1:0-24270 GCA_021461705.1 Cryptotis parvus | reverse complement strand
CGTTTAAGATAACAGAGGCAGACACGTCAAAAAGGACAACTAATGCTGGTGTGAATGCAGGGAGAAAGAAAGGACTCAACTGTTGGTGGAAATGTTGACTGGTCTAGCCTTTATGGAAAACAGTATGGACATTCCTAAAAAAAAAAAAAATCTAGTAATTGAGCTTCCATATTGTAGTTAAACACATTAAGCACACACCCTGTGCAGAAGCATTCACCCTGTTTTAATCCCTTTACCTGATTGGCTAACATAGTTCACACCCTACTTTCCCCCAAGTTTAAATATTCCCGCTCCACCTAACAAAGTCAAGCTATTTCCCTGAAGTGGTTCGTGGAGACTTCTCAAATAAAAGGGATGCTGAACCAAAGACTCTCAGACATGGGGCAGAGCCGCTACTTTCCCCTCCCTGTGTTCATGAGGGCGCCCGGGAGGCATGGCAGGTTCTAGCCCTGGCCTGTCACCCCAGCAGAGCCTCACAACAAGCCAGACGACCCCCCCTACTCCATGGGGCCTGCCATTTTCCACATCCAGACTTCCCTCTCATCACAACTCCACCCAGCAGACCAGACTATCACAGCCCAGATCATCGACAGCCACCCTGCAGCAGTATTTTTTTCCAATCCGCCCAGGTATGCTGAACCAGAGACTTTCAGACATGGGGCAGAGCTGCTACTTTCTCTCCCTGTGCTCAGCAGTCCATGAGGCGCCCAGGAGGCATGGTGGGTTCTAGCCCTGGTTCTTCCTGTCACCCCCAGCAGAGCCTCACAAGCCAGATGACACCCCCTACCCCATGGGGGACCCGCCATTTTCCACATCTGAACTTCCTCTCATCACAACTCCACCCAGCAGACCAGACTATCACAGCCAGGCTCACGGGCCGCTTAGCGACCACGCGGGTTCATCAATAAATGCTTTATTTAGAGGTGACTACAACAGTATGCCACCCGCGACGGCAAGCCTGGCAAGCTGCCTGTGTAGTATTTGATATGCCAAATACCAGTAATATTTATATTAGGTCATTCCCTTGACCTAATATAATGGTTTGAGGCTCTTTATGTTCCTGGAGCAAGCAGATGCCTTTGGCTTCCTAGCATAAAAACAGGACATATGGAGATATTACTGGTGCCTGCTCTAGCAATTAGATGATTAACAGGAAGATATGATAGTGATAGTGATGTATATCTGTGTGTGAAATAAAGCACTGTAGTGTGGGAACTCCACCCAGCAAAAGAGCTGATCACAGCCCTGCTCATCAGAGTCCAACCCTACAGCCATCTCTTTCAATCCCAGGTATGCCTGACCCAGAGGCTCAGAGACATGGGGTAGAGCTGCTACCAGCCTCCCTGTGTCCAACTGATCATGAGGTACCCAGGAGGGAAGGTGGGTTCTAGTCATGGCCTGCCATCCCGGCAGAGCTTCACAAGAAACCCCCCACCATGAGGGCCACCATTTTCAACATCTGACTCCACAGCCTCGTCAGAACTCCACACAGCAGAATAGCTGATCACAGCCCTGTTCAAAGACCCAACATTTGCTTATATACTTTTAATTATTTGGTTCAAGATAGGCCAATGACATTCTCATATTTGTCTCTATAATTCTGAATGTTGTACTTTGTAGCATTACAAAGCACTGCCCTGTTTGCCCTGAACTTTGCTTGCATTTAATACTGAAAGTTCTGCATTCTAGATACATGTCCCACACAAACACGTCCCTGTCTCCTAAAACAATGATAACTTTCCCAGCTCTGACCTGGTATTTAAAGAGAAACATTTACAACCAGAGAACTCTCAGTCTCAAGCAATCATAGACCGACAGGGAAATAGCTCAAAGAGCTGAGCGGTGCCTTCAATGTAGGATACCCCCTGTTCTATCCACAAGCACTGTCAGAAGCACCCCTGAAAACACCAGATGGTAGGCGACCAAACAAGCAAGCAAACAACAACAACAATAGAAATCAAACTAAGTTCATGATTTATTGGCCTGCAAGAACCTCATATGTGAACATTGGTCTCTCTTTATAAATTTGGGCTTGGCTAACCACAATCTCTTTACTCATGTATGGAAGGACTATGTTAAGTACCCGCCTAAGCAACCTCCTAAGTACTTAGGAAGGGCTTCCATGTACTTCCCTAAGCAATTAGGGAAGAGAGAGACATTAAGGGCATCCAGACAGGAAGAGAAGAAGCCAAACTATCCCGATTTGCAGAGGACATGATACTATATTTAGAGGATCCTAAACTCTCTACCTCAAAAAGCTCCTAGAAACAATAGATAACTGTAGTAGAGTGGCAGGTTGTGAAATTGATACCTGAAAGTTCATGGCTTTTCTATATGCAATAATGGAAGAGAAGAAAGTGATCACTGTATCACCGATCACTGTCTTCCGCTCATGATCGATCCCATTCACAATTGTGCCTCAGAAAATCAAGTACCTTGGAATTAGCTTAACTTCGATGTAAAGGACCTGTACAAAGTAAACTACAAAATGCTACTTCAAGAAATGAGAGATGACATGAGGAAATGGAAACATATTCCCTACTCGTGGATTGGGAGAATCAACAGTGTAAAAATGGGAATACTCCTTAAAGCATTATATAGATTCAAGGCAGTTTCTATAAGGATATCCATGACGTTTTCAAAGAAATTGACCAAACACTCCTGAAATTCATATGGAACAAAATATCCCCATGAAGTAAGAAAGCAATCTTTGAGAAAAAGAAGATGGGAGGCATCAGCTTTCCCAACTTCAAACTGTACTACAAACCAGTAGTACTTAAAACAGCATGGTATTGGAGTAAAAACGTCCTGTGGATCTATGAAATAGAGTTGAGTATCCTGACACACATCCTCAAATATATGATCACTTAATCGTTGATAAAGAAACAAGAAATTAATGGAGAAAGAAAAGCCTCTTCAACAAGTGGTGCTGGGAAATCCTCCACGACATTGAAGCTAGAGGCATCTTTTTTTATTTTTGGGGGTCCCACCCAGCAATCCTCAGGGTTATTCCCAGCTCTGCACTCAGGAATTACTCCTAGCAGTGCTCAGGGGACCCTATGGGATGCCAGGCATGGAAGCCGGCCGGGTTGGCCGCATGCAAGGCAAATGCCCTACATATTGTGCTATTGTTCCAGCCCCCTAAAGGCATCTTCAAAGATGACAAAGCAAGTGGAAACAATACCAAACATATGGGACTACATGAAACTAAAAAGATTCTTTTCTTTTTTTTTGCTTGTTTTGGGGAGTCACACCTGGCAATGCTCAGGGTCATTCCTGGCCTCCACTCAGGAATTACTCCTGGCGGTGCTCAGGGGAACATTTGGGATGCTGGGGAATGAACCCAGGTCAGCCACGGCAAAGGCAAATGCCCGACCTGCTGGACTATCGCTCTGATACCTCAAAGGAAATGGTGACCAAGACACAAAAACAGCCCCAAATAGGAAGGAATAGTTACTCAGTGCCCATCTAATAAGGAGTTAATATTCATTATATATAAAACACTCATAAAACTTTAGAAGAAAAAAAGCTAATCCTATCAAAAGTGGGGAGAAGAAATGAACAGAGACTTAGTCACAGAAGATATTCAAATGGACAAAAGGCATATAAAAATGCTCATCATCACCACTCATCAGGGAGACACAAATACAAGAGATATCATCTCACACCACAGAGACAGGCACATATCCAAAAAAGCAAGAACAACCAGTGCAGTCGTGGATGTGGGAGAAAGGGAGTATCATCCATCATTGGTAGGGATGTTGACTGTGTCAGTCTTTTTGGGAAAACAGCATGGGAATTCATCCAGAAACTAGAAATTGAGCTCCTACTTGACCCAGCAATACCATTCCTGGGAATATGCCAACCCGGGTTTGATCCTTGGCATCCCATATGGTCCTCCGAGCACTGCCAGGTGTAATTCCTAAGTGTAGAGCCAGGAGTAACCCCTGAGCATTACTAGGTGTGATCCCAAAAAGCAAAAAAAAAAAAAAAAATGAAGGGAGCAGGCATGGGGATGGGGATGGAGATGGGAGATGAGAAATGAGGGTCTTTGGTGGTGGAAACACACTGGCGGTGGGATGGGTGTTGTGTGATGAATCTTTGTAACATCTGTATTATGAAAGACATTTTACTTTGTAAATCACAGTGTTTAATATAAAAAAAATTAGCAAGCAAACAAATAAATAAGTGATGGGCATGGTGTAGGACGAATATGGATAGTATCAGATGGAGTGAAATTAGCCAGAGGGAAAAGGACAGATATAGAATCACTGTATTCATTTGTGAGATATAAATAAAATAGTATTGGGCCGGAGTGATAGTCCAGTGGGTAGGGCGTTTGCCTTGCATGCAGTTGACCTGGGTTTGATCCTCGGCATCCCATATGGTCCCCCAAGCACCACCAGGAGTAATTCCTGAGTGCAGAGCCAGAAGTAACCACTGAGCATTGTCGGGTGTGACCCAAAAAGAAAAAAAAAGTATGGTTGTAATATATAAGGCCAGGCAAGACGTGACCCAGAAGGACTTGTCAGAGGTTGGAATATACTGCAAGTTTGTGGGAGTAAGAGGTTATTTAAGACAGAAAAGGGCTAGAGTGCTAATAATTGTTGGAAATGGTAATGCCACCCTAGAACAGAGCATTGAATGTAGGCAAAGGGATATACACGTTTACTCCAAAATGCATGCATGCAAGCCACAATGTGTTAAGAGAAAGAAAAGAGAGAAGGAGCAAAGTGCCTGCAATAGAGGCAGTCTGGGGTTAGGGGAGAAAATCAGGAGACATTGGTGATGGGAAATGTGCACTGGAGGAGGAATGGGTCTAGAACACTGTATGACCGACCCCTAATCATGAACAGTTCTGTAATTGTGAATCTCACCCTGGTATGATAAAGGAAAAAAAGAAAAAAAAGACTGTCCTAGTGAAACTAGCTTATCACTCCAGCCATTATGAGAAACCAGCTTAGCTTCACTTTGTGGGATGCAGAAACATGATTTTCCGCTATGACTTAATTCAGGTCAGTTCAAGCATTTGGATATTTCACTAGCTTTTTAATCCTAATTCATTATAGGATTTGTTGACTTAGAGCACACCAGAATTTAAGTGTGTATTGGATAAAAATGGGAGAAAATTGTGTTTCTTTAAAAAATAATCTAGAGAAATAAATATTTTCTCACTATTTATTTTCAGTCCTTCTTTCCAAGTTAGCAATATTTGCTTTCCTACTGTAACAAGGTGAGCTGGGAATAATCAGAATGCAAGCAGGTTTTACCTGGAGAAATGCTTTAGGGAAAACAAGTCTAATATGGAAGTCAAGAATTCTAAAGTATATTAAATAAATCTCTAAATGAAACCATCAATAGCAGTGCATTTGTTAAAAATTGCTCACAGTTACTCAATAAGAATCATGTCTCAGATAAATCTGAGAAATAGATTGTGTTTAAAATTTCTGCTAAGAAAATTCGATTTAAATTCTGAATTTAAATTAATATTAAAAATTTGAAATTATTTAGTATAGAGCCATATGATAATTACTTCATAGTAAAATCAAGATAAGAAAAGCAATTTAAATAAGAATGCCCAACATTTCAACTATTTCCTTCAATGATAATAAAATAAGGTATTCTTACCTATATAAATCTTACTCTCTTCTGAAAAATGAGAAAATTATTAGATATTTAATATTTTCTTCAGGATGGGACTTTAAATTTAAGACCAGAGAGGGTACTGATGTAGAAAGAATTATTAATATTTTATAAAAAGTTTTTACAAAATAAGGTTACCAGTTAAATAAAATATACCCAAAATCAGAAGATATTTACCTATAATTCACTGACTAGATTGGTGATTTTAATTATTTACTTTAGTTCCATGGTTTTAATAGAGAGGAGAATTTGGATGACTTTAAGAGTGATCAGTAATACTTCTATAATTTATAAGGATATAGATGAGATATTATATTCATTAATGGGAAAAGAAATGCGAAATGATTAGACATTTAACTATGTGAGGTTACTTTAGTGAGTGATATATACATGGGATAGTCACCATTCTTTCACATTTTTAGTTCTTAAAACTTTGGAAACATGATTTTTTAAAACTCTAAATAAAGATTATCTCTTGCTGGGGTTTGGAGCCATAGTACAGCAGGTAGGGTGTTTGCCTTGCACGTGGCCAACCGGGTTCCATACCCTGCATTACATATGGTTTCACAAGCACTGCCTGGAGTAATTCCTGAGTGCAGAGGCAGGAATAACCCCCTAATCATCGACGGGTGTGACCAAAAAGTCCAAAAAGTAATGATCTTTTGCCAAATTTTGAATGATTTTAATTTTTACTGTAATGTGTATGTATGTGTGTGTGGTGGTGCCAAGTGCAAAAACTCAGTTGCACACCTGTCAAGAAGGTGTTCTATAGCTGAGCTAAATCCAGCTCTTAAATTTTTTTTTAATTCTTTTTGTTTTCATGGTATTCATTTAAGGCATTGATGTTATTTGCTCTTTAACATCAATGATGCCACAGATATCAAGCATAGACTAGGAATTAAAAAAAAACATGTCTCAAACTCTTTTGGAACTTATATTTCAGTGAGTAAGGCAAATGATTCCCTGATTCCTCACTAACTGTACTTATTGAAACAAGTTCTGAAACACAACTTAGCAATGAATGGGCCCTTTCTAATAAACCAGTGAAAAAATTATACTGTCACTTGGGATAAAACAACAGCTGCTTGATAACAAATAGCACATTTGGTAGACATCTATGAACATTAAACAAAGAATCATCTATTTGATTTCTTCATATTTCTAAAATAAGTTTAAATTTCTGCCTAAACTGTATTCCATGCCACTAAAATTAACAGAAGGAGTCCTTTAATGGAATGTGTACTGGATTTTTATTATAGTTAAATATTCCTATTTAGTTGAATGAAAAGTTATAAATTATTTTGTATTGTCAACATCTATTCATTGTTTCAAGAAATAATATGTTTATCAACTTTGTAGTAAAAGAGATCAGTTACCCCTTTCAGCAACCAGGGCAGGCCTACTCATGGAATGTTACCAATTTAGGGCCTAAGTGACCTTTTCATCCTGCTATCTTCAAAAAGCCCAGAACAAATTCCTGGTAGAGGTTAGGAGACCCCCCACCCAGAACCTGCTATCTGGCCTGAATTGCCTGAATTGCATTCCTGCACGTAAGCATAGCCGTTGCTGACCTATAATCCCACATGTGTGTCTAGCCGCACCAAATATAGAAAGAAATATTGAGTGTGAATGATTGGTAGGTGATGGTTACTTGTTACAAAGTTATTGGCTGCCTAGGGCGCAGACCTTGATGTAATATTTTAAATCTATTGGATGGTTGTGTGCGGGCTTTTCTGTAGCGGCGGGGAATTATCTCTTAAAAGATCCTCCCTGGAAGGGCTCGGGGGCTCTTAGCCGCTGACTGCTTGTGGTCATGCTATGAGCCCGGGTATACTCTAATATCAATTAAAAAAAACCCCTTCCTTTTACATAGGACCTAGTCTCTCACAGTTTTCCTTGGTAGGTGCGGCGTTCCTAGGCTCCCAGTCAGTCACCCCATTGGGTGGCCAACTCTTTCAGTAGCAAGTCCAATAAATAGAGCAATAAACTCAATGTGGTTCCTGATCTCTGGAAACTTAGTCAAATGGTGCTAGCTTAAACTGAAAGAAACTAAATCCTAAAAGATTTCCAGAGTTCAACAGTTATACAGTTACCAAGTCTGGTCCTTAATTTCATGCCTTCTCACTTCAAATTGTTGTCCTAAGGTCTCACACGATTATTTTCTAATGGTTAAACAACACTCTAAGACTAAATGACAGAGTTTTTCTTGAAAATTTGGAAAATGGATCATGAATATATATATACATATATATACATATACACATATATATGTATATATATATATATATATATATATATTTCAAATTTAAAGAGTTTCCAAAAAGCAAAATGAATACTAGGGAAATGCATGGGCTCCTCTATGACTCACTCATCCTTATTGAGCAAGGGCAACAATGGAAGGTGAACCAAATACAGCAGGTGCACTGGTTTTATAGTCGCTGTCTATAAACGCCCCTAAATAAAAATGCAAGATTAAATTACAATTAGTATAATATATTCTCTCATGGGTAGTCTGACACAATAAATCTTAGGTTGGAAGTGGGAGTGTGGAGGAGAAACCTGTAGACAAAACTTGGCTGAGACAATTAGAGCTTTCTTTAGAATACATATTTTCCTGTTTGGTAGCCACAATTTGGCTCCTTTAGGAAGTATTCATTTACTTACAATATTTTTTGCATGATGGTTATTTCATTTGGGTGTCTAAATGAAGATAAAATAAGTCATTCTCATCTAGAATAACTACTGCTTTCAATCTTCTATATGTGCTGCAGCATAACTGTTCAATATTAAGCTTGGCATTTAAAGTATTTAGGATTGATTGAAAATGTTCAGAAAGGATAAAAGCTTAGTGAACTAATTCAGAGGAAAAATCATATTTATCGGAGCCAATTTTTGTAGCTTGACATTTTATGATTTACTTCTAAGCTGCTAAAATAGCTTATGAAACCTTTTCCTCTTGGTCTATCTGATTTTTTTCTTGCATTCTGCCTAATCCTGCCTGAAATTTTTTGTAATTAATATCGATGTAAGCATCAAACCCACTGACAATGATCACCCAGGAATTATGCCTGATTAGGAAGAGTTTTATACTTAACATGTCTGTTAACTTCATGATAACTGTGCCAGAGAGATTCTGGGAAGCCAGAGATACAAGTGTATTTCTTGGATGCAATCTAATTTGTACAGGAGATAGATGTTTTTTCTCTCCATAGGAAACCTTCCAATTCTAAGATTGCTATTCTGAAGGTTCTTACCTGAATATCTTTAAAAAGGAAAAAATAAATCAAGAAATGTTTACTCTTTAGATTATAGTTAGAAACATGGGATAAAGATCATTGGTTTGAGAATACTTGAACAACTTACCAACTCCCTTGTTGAAGTCTCTTTAAAGATAAGGAGTTTTTCAGAGAGAACTAAGAACAGGTTGCAGTAATTAAATTTTTGAAAACGGAAAAAAAAGAAAGTAAGAAAGCAAAGAAAATTAGCATGGAATTGTGGGCTACACCGGCTTTGCTCAGGGCTTACCCCTGTTTCTGAAGCTCAGGGCACCAAATAAGGTGCTGAACGGAAGTCAGCTGCTTGCAAGGTAAGCACATTACCACTGTCCTAGCTCTCTGACCCTAAAACTTTAAAATATTATTTTGCCACCACCATGTACAATGGTGTTTATATTTTAGTGACACAGCATCACCTGAGTGACATCAGAGATCCCATCCTGGGGAGCCCTTCCCACTACCTTAGCTGCCTAGTGTCCCTCACCTTACTACTACTCTTACAAACTCAGTTCTATGAGAAAAAACTGAGGAACTGTTATTTTGGCTATCATTCTGTTTTCTGTGTCTGTAGACATCTGAGTGTGATTAAAATCATTTCATTTTGGTCCAAATTTTTTTTCAATCCTTTAAGAACAACAGGTTTTTTTTTAACAAAAACACCAATTGACAAATCATCTCATAAGTGCTGAAGTTTCTACAGCCCCTCATGGGTAGATCTCTGACTGCTTATTTTTATCTCTCTCTGAAAATACACACTTTTAAAATAAAGGTGAAATATTTGATATTCTCACATGAAAATTGATATCTAAATCAATTATCTGAGTAATTTACATCAGGCCACCTATGAGGCCTGATATGTAAACCTTAGCATATGTGTATATATACACATATACATATATATACTCACACATATATGTGTGTAAGTATATATATATGTGTATATATATGTGTTAAGTACATATACGTATATGTGTTAATATGTATATCTATATGTGTATATGGGTCATTGGGGTGGGGGTTGAGAGGTGGTCCTCAATCCCCACTACAAGCCTAGCCAGCACACCCATGCCACCCATGTGTTTGCTGGTCCTAGAAGCGATAATGAAAAATGTCCAGGGAAGGAACCAGGTAATGAGTCTCTGATATTGTGACTTTCTAATTCATATTAGAATAAAGCAAGACAGTAAAACTGATTTCATTTGTTTGTTACTAACTTAGAACCTATTAATTATATCATATAGAAAACTCATTTTGTGTCTTGAAAATAATTTATCCTTGACTTTATCAGGAGAGTTCTTGAAGGACATGTTGAATACCCATCTAGACCCTTCCCCTCACCTTATTCTCCTCTCTACCCTCATCACACACAGAAAGACGTGAGTGCCAGAACTAGACCAGCATTCCATCAATCCCAGTAGGTGAGTCTTGGAGGACATACCAAGATACTGGACAGCTCTAGCCTCCCTGACTAGAAAGAAACCCAGAGCTAGTTCCATCCCCATCCCTTGCAAAGGCACAGCTCCAGCAAGTGTCTCCCAACTCAAATAGAATGTTATAGTCTGCTTTACCTCTGCTGGACCTATTGAGAAAATCCCCACTCCAAGCCGAGCCCACAGCAGCCCATGTGTTTCTGGCTCTAGAAGCAATAATGAAGTTGGCCGGGACGGAGTCAGCATCTACTCTAGTTGCTATATGGACCACTCTCCACAAGCAGAAGCCATAGAATTTGTGCATCTGTTCATTCTCCCAGATTACTGATCAGTCCTGGTACCCAGTAATTTGTAGATGATGTCTGTGAGGTTCGGAGTCATGCCCACTGGATCACTGGAGTGGGATGGTGGTAAGGGGAGAGGCCTCAATCCCCACTCCAAGCCTGGCGGGTGGGCCCACAGTTTGCTGGTCCTAGAAGCAATGATGAAACTGTCCAGGGAAGGAACCAGTTACTCCCTCTCTTTGCTTCCTGGGCAGCTCTCCACACCTCCACTGAGCCAGTGGTCATGACTATGAGCTTCACAGTTGTCTTCCAGGTACTAGTACTGATCGGTAAAGCAGGGAGAATGACTGCTACAGCTCCTGCCTGTGGAAATCTGCCAAGAATACTGGTGGTGGACAGGTGTTGAACAATGAATACTTGTGACAACTATCACTGTATCACTGTATCACTGTGTTCCCGTTCATCATCGATTTGCTCAAGCGGGCACCAGTAACATCTCCATATGACCTGCTTGCTCCAGGAACATAAAGAACCTCAAACTATTCCGTCAGGTCATGGGAATGAGGTCTATAATTGTTACTGGTATCTGGCAAATCACAGTGCTTTGATAAAAAAAAAAAGGAAATTCACAAGCCGTCCCTGACTGCCAGAAATCTTGGTGTGGTGTTGGGATTATATGCATGAGAAACATTTACTAATAGCATTGTAGACTTCCAAATCTCAATTAAGTTTTTAAAAGGAAGGTTTAAGTCTCAGACACCAAGCCTTGTACAAGGAATGTCACTATGGGATCAGTGCCTGGATTTCCTGAACTCAGAGCTTCATAGAAGAAATGTAGCTACATCAAAGGAAGAAATTCTCCAGTCCATTAGATCTTTGACACTGCCTGATGAATATTTCAGAGCAATGATCCTTTAAGGAGAAATGGAGCTAGGGATATAAGATCCAGCAGCTAAATGGGAGAAACCAAAACTGAATCAGTGACCTTGAAGACAAAGCACACAACATCTCAACAAATAAGAGGGAATAGAAAACAGATTTAAAAGCATAAGAAAATATATGACATTTAATGGGCAATAGCAAGAGGTGCAATCTAAGAATTACAGAAATTTCAGAAGTAGCGGAAACAGACAATAGAGACTAATAGTTGGTGGAAAGGATAAGAGACACAAAAGTTCCCACCTGAGTTAGGATAATGTGCACTGATTCAGGAGGTCCAAATAATGAAAAACAAACAAATACTCAACACATAATCGTTAGGTCCCTGAAAACTACAAAATGCTTTCTGTTTTTATAAAGGAACTGTGTGAATTCACAAAATAAATCAATGCCAATATAGGGGGTTCAGAAATAAAACTATGGTTTTCAATTCTAACCTAATGTCTCAGATTTCTTGATTTAAGTCATCAGTATTGTGAAAAATTGCACTGCATATATGAAGCTAGACTGTCCAAAGCTTATAAACTTTTAGTCAATGTTTCCTTGCTGAGGTATGGATAGTATGTGAGACACTGAATATAAATATAATTATAGGTTAACATGCCTAACATGAAAAAAAATCATTGCATAATAGGGGCTCTTTTGATCACTTGATCACTAGACACTCCATTATTTGTCGATTTGCTTGAGCGGGCACCAGTAATATTTCCATTTGTCCCTATCATGTGCCAGTGTAGCCCAATGGCATCTACTTGCTCCAGGAATATGAACAACCTCAAACCATTCGTTCAGGGTCTTGACAAAGAAGACTGACCATCTTGTAGGTAGGAGGCCACGTGATTTTTGATGTCCCATGGGATCCAGTCAGTAACGGCTCTAGTCCAGCAGATAATTCCAAATCGCATTACATGTCCAGCCCATCTGATGTTCGACACCTTGGCAAATGAGACAGCATACCTGACTCTCGAGCATAGACAAAGATCAGAACTCTGGGTTCCTTCTCTCTCACTTGAGTGAGGCATGATATTCCAAGCATAGCTCTTTCGCTTTCTATTAGGGAGACCTGAATAGCATTCTCATCCTGCTTGCATAGGGTCCAGGTCTCTGAGGCAAATGTTAATGCAGGGAGAATGGTAGAGTTGAAGATATGTCCCTGGAGCTGGAGGTTCTTTGTCCTTTTAGCTATTTCTTCCATGCTCTTGAAGGTGTTCCATGCCTCTCTCTTCCTTCTGTGCAGCTCAGGTTTTAGGTCATATTGAGTTCTTGATCTAGGTATACATAACTGATGCATTCAGAGATGTTTGTTCCATTGAGAGTGAATGGAGCATCTAGAACTAGTTTTGTTTTTCATGAACATTGTTTTGTTGATTAATTTTATTATTACCTGATGAATAGGGATTTAAAATATATATAATATACATGTCTGACATGTCAGACATGGGGCAGAGAACTGCTACTGGCTCACTGTGCCCAGCCACTCATGAGGTGCCCGGGAGGGATGGCAGGTTCTAGCCCTGGACCGCCACCCCAGCAGAGCCTCACAACAAGCCAGACGACCCCCCCACTCCATGAGGGACCTCCATTTTCCACATTTGCACTTCCCCTTGTCAGAACTCCACCCAGCAGACCAGCGTATCACAGCGCGGCTCCAGTGAAGCTGCCGCACGGTTCATCAATAAATGCTGGATTTTGAGATGACTACAAGAGTATGCTACCTGCACGCGGAGCCTGGCAAGCTACCCATGTCGTATTTGATATGCCAGATACCAGTAACAATTATAGACCTCATTCCCATGACCTGATGGAATGGTTTTGAGGCTCTTTATGTTCCTGGAGCAAGCAGGTGCCCTTGGGCTCTACTTGCATGAGACCCGTCATATGGAGATGTTACTGGTGCCCGCTCGAGCAAATCGATGATGAACGGGAAGTGATACAGTGAATATATATATTATATATATATATATATATATATATATACCAAATTGTCAACTTAAATTTTATATATATATTTTATATATATATATATTTTATATATATATATGTTTAAGTTGACAATTTGGTGTTTCAGTCTGCAATTATAAAATAATCAATAAAATAAAGCTCATATACATATACACTTTGATAGCCTTTTATCCCCAAAATGGTTAAAACTGAAGCAAGCCTTTACACACACAATGTACTATTTAGCCACATTCCTGGCATTTGATAGTATTTTTAACAGTTGTGGAAATAATTCTTTTTAAAATATTTTATTATACCACTATAAGATTACAATTACAAAGATGTTCATGTTTGGGTTTCGGTCATACAGTGTTCCAGCACCCACCCTCCACCAGTGTGCATTTCCCACCACCAATGTCCCCAATTCCCTCCTCTCTCCCCTAGCCTGCCTCTATGGCAGATTCTTTAGCTCTTATCTCTCTTTCTCTCTCATTTTTATGTTTATTTTTTTAAGTAACACGCTTACAGTACTATTAGCTTTTGTGGTTTTGTTATGAAAAATGGTGACAGAAGTGTTATTTTGATCTCAGGGGCATAACTGCATTACAAATAATTTTATCTGCTTCTCTATTTTCAAGTTTTTTACTTGAAAATAATTCAAAATTTCAGAATAGTTATGAAGAGAAAAAATATAAAACTCAAAATATGTTTCTCCTATTATCAACATTTTAATATATATACTAGTTCCCTTCTTTATTATTTTAGTATCTATATTACCAGTAGAACACAAATTACCTCTACCAATATTATCATTAATATAATAATAATAATTATTAGCAGTAATGATACAAATCCTAACATCAATGGCATCTAATATTTAAGGTTATTTTTGAGAGGAATGTTTTGTAAGTTCTTTACATAAATATTTTTTGCATGAAAATATAATGAGGGGCTGGAGCAATAGCGCAGCGGTAGGGCATTTGCCATGCATGCAGCCGGTCTGTGCCAGCCCGGTTCGATTCCCAGCATCCCATATGTCCCCGAGCACCACCAGGAGTAATTCCTGAGTACAGAGCAAGGAGTAAACCCTGAGCATCGCTGGGTGTGACCCAAAAAAAGCAAAAAAAAAAAATAATGAAAATTATCATTGATTGAACAAGTCCACTTTGTTCAAGGTAAGTGCATAAGCCCTAAATTATCTCTATGGCTTGGTATTAGTAACAGAATTACCTTATCCTGGTGTATTGGGATTTTATTCAGCATCATAACTAGTAAGTGGTAGAATCATATATGAACTGGAACAAGGTGACATGATCATACCCACAGCAGGACAGTTGACAGGTTTCTGTCACAACTATGTGACCAGTTATTAGCCGAGCTTCTTTGGAATACAGATTTAATGTTGCTGACTGCATGAAATTCAATAACTCTAATGTAACTACTAAAAAATATTACCATTTTATTATACCCAAATTTATCAAATAACTACAGTGTTATATAGAGAAATTTTGAGAATCTTGCTTTAATCATATCCCATTTCCTATGCATAAAGACTTAGGAATTGCCTTGGTCTATTCTGATCATGAGAAATAAATCCTCAAATTATTCTGAGCAATGTATAGACCTATCTGACTAATTAAAATAGTCCTGTCTGACTAATTAAAATTAACTATTTTGAAATTTAAATATCATATCTTTATTAAAAGGAATATATTGAATTGTCATAGGATATGCAAAAGGAAATTTGATATTAAGTATCACACCCATGTCATTTACTGACACAGTATCATTGAACATTTTCTGTCCTATAACCTTAAAATCCCAAAGTAATGTAGCTTCAAAATTATGTCACAATATCTGGTCAATAGAACCCAGAGTACACAATTAAATAAATGAAGCAAAACAAATGAACAGAAAATACCTTTTTCATCCTGGTTTTTCACAACTCAAACCTCTCAATTTTAGCATTGCAATCTAAGAAAGGGGAAATGATTTTCCAGTATGTAAGTCTCTAAAGGCAAGTAAAACCTAAGCTTACAATCAGTTATCTCCTAACTGATTTTGTGTATATTTTTTTTATTTCTAGCTCACACACGGAGCAGTGTTTATGGCTTACCCCAGCCTCTGTGCTCAGGACTCATTCCTTGTAGTACTTGGGGGAAATAAATGTCACTGGGTATTGAACCAGAGTCTACTATGTTCAAGGAAACTGCCTAACCCACTATACTATATCTGGCTTGGTTTTTAGCTTAACTTTTATTTATTTATTTTTAAACCTTAGAGAGGCAAGTCTTCCTAAGAGAACACAGATTATAAAATTTACTGAAATTGGAACAATTCCCATCATTTCCAATGGAAAAACAAATATTCTCATATAGAACATGCAGGAAACCATCTTTTCCAGATTTAACTTAAAGGTCAATAAAATAATAAGTCAAAAGAATACACTCATAGCTGAAAATCACAAACCTGAAATTATGCAGTTGTTAAATACTCCCCGGAATTAAATACTCTGATAAACCCGATTATAGTTTTATATATAGGGTAATGGGGGGCAGAATCTCTGCTTAACTTGTTCCTACATTTATGAGAGGTAGGACTGGAAATGAGAGGTAGAATGGGATGTCAAAGATCACGTGGCTGCCCACCTACAAGATGGTCAGACTTCTTCATCAAGACCCTGAAGGAACAGTTTGAGGCTCTTCATATTCCTGAAGCAACCAGATGCCATTGTGCTACATTGACACGTGATAGGGTCAAATGGAAATGTTACTGGTGCCCGCTCGAGCAAATCAATGAATAATGGGATTCAAGTGATCAAGTGAAGTGATCAAGTGATCAAGAATGGGAAAATGGGCTGCCACATGATCTTTTGACATCCCGTGGGATCCAGTCAGTAACGGCTCTAGTCCAGCGGTCATCTTCAAATCGCATTACATGTCCAGCCCATCTGATTTTCGATGCCTTGGCAAACGAGACAGTGTCCCTGATTCTGAAATAGTGACTGAGGTGGCCGCCCACCTACAAGATGGTCAGACTTCTTCCGCCAAGACCCTAAAGGAATGGTTTGAGGCCCTTCATATTCCTGAATCAACCAGATGCCATTGGGCTACATAGACACGTGATAGGGTCCAATGGAAATGTTACTGGCACCCGGTCAAGCAAATCAATGAATAACGGATTCAAGTGAAATGAAGCGAAGAATGGGAAAATAGGATTATGGTCCCCATTTTTATTTTCAGAAGTTGGAAGTACACATTTACTAATCATTGAAGCTAAATACTTCCTGGAAGTGAAGTTGTGGTCTGGGTACTGTAGTTTCTTTTGGGGATTTGAAACATTCATTCCTCTGCTTTCTTAAATTGATCTTGCTTTATGCGAAGTTTGCAAGCTACTCACAGTACTTAAAAAACTTCTATAAAGTTGAAAATATGATCTAATGTTTCTTTTGCTATAGAAACTCCTTAATATTCTGAGTAATCTAATTAATATTTGTTTTTTCATCTGCTCAAGTTGGAGAATAGAATTATAGATGAACAAACCTCGAAACCTAATCCTAAATTCTTATCTCCACAATATAAAGATATTAAGCAAGATATTATCTTAAGGAAGCTAATATTCACTCATGCATTTTATTTTCTTTAAAAATTGATTTCAATGTTTCATGGAAACCTCCCCATCAGAATTCTTTAGTCAAGCAAAACATGGGGGCTTACAGTGGTTCTTCTCATTAGTACTGTTTGTCCTTGATGTAGCACTATGTTACTTTCAGAATAAATTCAGATGTCCCTCACAAATGTGTGAACACTGGTCTAATATTTGCCAAACATATTATTTATAAATTGTTCAATAACTCCCTTGGAGTTGCTGAAATCACTTGAATCAATAATATGAATTTTAAACAATCTCTTAATATGTACTTATATATGAATCACAAGTTATCCAGATACTTTGTACATTTCAGTCAATAATGTATCCTTTTACAAATAAAATTTTTGAGAAATTCATATATTTAAGCTTCTACAATATTTCTCTGTAAAATCAATCATAATAGCATCATTTATTCTGTTTCTGTCAACTTTGAGGTACTTTCTATTTTCTCTTCTAAAACACTTATTTCTAATATAATTTTTTCTGCAAATATTGATAATAGATGTTTCCTGAGGTTGGCGAAAACCTAACTGGATTCCCATTAGCTTGAGTGGTCAAAGTTTATTCCAGAAAGACATTATTTTATTTGTTACAGTAAGTTACATGGGAGTGCCAAGAATTTATTCACCAGCAACTTGATTATAGAAAGCTTTGCTATGCAATGCAGACTGTTAAAACGTTAATGCATTCAATTACATAGTCTTTCAAAATACTTAAATAGAAACTTTAAAAACATACTCTTTGGGATTCTTGTCTCCAAATGCCATTGGTTTGCTACTGAAAGTTAATACAAATTGAAAATGAATGAGAACTGATTTTATAATGATGCCAGACCATAAGCCAAGGAATATGAATGACTTAGTTTGGAAGTTACTGAACGAATACTTCTGAGGAACAGGAGATATTTCATCTGGGTACCATGTTGAATTAACTTAGCATCTATAATGAGACTAAATAGTGCCAAGCACAGCAAGAATGAAATTGGAGACTACTAAAGTCATACCATGGTGGTCAGAGTTTGCCCTGCACACATAAGACCCTCTGACTCATGAGGAGCAAGCCCTGAGCACAAAGCCAGGAGTAAGTTCTGAGCACTGCCAGGTATTCCCTCCTCCTCATTCCCCACAAGAAAAAAACTAAAGAAAGCAAACAAAATCTTATTTTACCTACTGACATCAGAATCTTCTGCTGCAATTTTTTAAAGTGGATGTGTGTTTTCTAGTTGTAAAATAATCCGAAAGTCATATTTTACATATATACATATTGATTACTTCTATAGTGTGGGGTTTGGGTATTTTAAGATGTGTTCAGGTCACCCAGTGATACTTAGGTAAAACTTAGCCAACTGAGCTGGACAATTCAATATTTGGTACTAGCAATGCAATACTGTTTGAAACTAGATATTGTGAATCCCAGGGTTACAGTTGGTGGTGACTCAGGAGGCCATGAAGTAGTGGATCAAACTTAGGTCCTCTTACATGCAAGGCATGCAAATAATCTCTTGAACTATATCCCCAGTCACTGACTTAAATCTGGCCTCAAGTTCTTCTATAACTCTCCTGTGGCCACACAGAGATTTTCTTGCAGAGATTTTCCCTCTAAATTGAGGCATATTTTCCCTCTGAATGGAGCAGATTACAAATTGTAGAATGTTAATACTTCAGCATACAGCTCAACCAAATAAAGGGCAAAGAAGTCATTTGACTTCCTTGTATAGTTTGTGGAAGTGTAACCTAGGAATTAAATCCCAGTATCCATCACATTATCTTCTCATTAATTTAATTCTCTTTTATTGACTTTATTCACATATTTTACCCTGCTCTCGGATAAATCAAACTCGTAAGTGATCTTTCCCAAATCCTTGCAAAATATTTAATAAATAATGTACATAATAAATACAACTTTAATATATTGGTAATATATCTATTTAAAAAACTAATGTACATCAAATGATATTCACATGCGTGCATATACAGTTATATGTAACATATATGCACATATATTTCCCCTTTCTGTGGTAAGGCAATTATACAAAAAGGCAAAACAAATGAATATAAAATGTATGATTTTCAATAGACATATGCTTGGAACACTTGGGTTTTACAAAGAAGAAATGCAAAGGCAAATTCTATTTCTGTGGTTAGTTTACATTACTCTTTCCACTACATATATAAAATGCTGCAAGAATGTTAGTTTACATTATTCTTTCCACTACATGCAGTTAAAATGCAAGAAAGCCTGCCTCTGGAAGAAGATGAGACAGGTGTGAGCCGTAACCTAAAACTGTGTCTTGTTTTTAGACTCAGGCATAACACTTTGTGCCAGTATATAGAATGAAGGAGTGGTCTGCAGGTAAAATAGAAAGAGAATACTTATGGTGAATTAAATACAAATAAGAAATATACTCAAAATGAGCTAAGTTGTCAATTTAAAGTAATTTGTGATGAATTAAATACAAATAAGAAATATACACAAAATGAGCTAAGTTGTCAATTTAAAAGAACTATTAAGAGGAATAAAATCTCTGTAAAAAGCCCATTGAAAAGATATTTACAGAACTGAGATTAAAGTTGAGAGATACCTGTGACTATCCCGAACCTAACACGCTGTGAGAAGTATAAAACAGATGAAGAGACTCAGCAGAGCGACAACACAGGCAGAGAGGGAGAAAAGATGCCACAACAACAAGGGCACCAGAAACTAGTCCTAAACCAAAGAACTGTCCAGCTGTTCGAGCTAGCTGGAAAACCTACTTATCCCAGATACTCCTTGATTCTTGATGAACAACATACTTGGGTCATAATAAAATGTTTATTCAATACCCAAATCTAGTGATATTTCATTCCACTCATATATCATTGAGCTACTATTCTTCCAAGTTTGCTCTTGGAATTCTGAAGTTATAATTAAGTTTTAACAGTAGTTAGTAAGCCAAGTGATTATATCATTTTTAAGAATCATGTATATACTACAAAACCAACAAAAATGCATAACGATCATGGTATGTCTTTAGGCATAGAGCAGTTAAGTATAAGATTTATGTATCGCCAGTCCAAAGCAGCAGCCTTAGCTCTGCCTCTCCCTTAACATCATGGCCACAGGTACAATGTCTACCCTCTCTGTCAGTTTCTCTAGTAAGTGAAGAAAATACAAAAGCCTTTTCAGTAGCTTGCCTAACAAATTAATGCAAATATGGTTGCTTAGATAAAATGTATTTTTCTTACATATTCTGTGGGATAAAGTGATTTTGGGTGAGTCTCCCAATGTCCAGCTCAGGAAGTCCATGGATCTCCTCTGAGAGAACCTCAATGGAGCACAGGGACCTACAGGGATAAAAACCTCACAGTGCTTAAGAGAACAATTGGTGTGAGGAATGGAATTATGGTTGGTTGAATATAAGACAGCTATCTTAACACCTGCACGATATCTTGGGACATAGTATTGAAGGCCTGAAGTCCAAATGTCAATCACAAAGACCTCACTCTCCAAGACTCTAGAGAATAATGTTTTATCACCTCTTTCAATTTCTGATATTTATGTGTGAATTTTGGCAAGTGATTTCATAATGTCCAATTTACCTCAACTTGTCTCCTATGTCTCCCTTTATTCTTCCTTCAATATTTGATCACCTTTATTTTTGACAGTTCATTGGTCATTGACGTTTTGGTCCACCAGTGAGATCTAGGATATTTTTTTCTTAGTGTAAAATGCTTAGTCCAGTGAACACTGGCAGAAGAATATTGGTCCTGCAATAGTGAGCATCAATGTGGTAGTGCTATACTGCTAAAACTACAAGTATAATTTCTATTTATAAACCTACATCTATACTATATATATAATGTATATATACTCTGTAAACCGATACTACAAATAAAAATAAATTTAAAAACATTATTGTCAGTCGTTGAAGCTGGAGTGGAAGAACAGCAGGTAGGAACCTGGCTTTGATTCCCAGGATCTCATGTCCCACCAGAAGTGTTCCTGAGCAGAGAGCCAGTAACAATCCCTTAGTATCGCCAGCTATGGCCCAACAATGAGCAGAAAAGTTATTTTAATTACATCTACTAAGAGCCTTTACTCCAAATAAAAGATTAAATCTTGTAACATATCATACATTAGATAAATTTTCATAGGTTCTATAGTTTATGTGCAGCTTTGAATGACCACTAGTCAATCCACTACAGTTATCTATCCTATAGAAATATTGTATGGATAAAATAAGAATCATAACATACCTCACATATAGTGGAATTTCATGCTGATGTTTATCTTTACCATTTTTATTAGCTGTTGGTTTCTATAGCACTGATGAGTCTACTCTACAAACACTTTGTGTTCTTTTAATGTATTGGATAAATAAATATCCAATCTAAGTCACATTATTATGGAAATGTTTTAAAGTAAAAAATTAATAATTAGGGCGGAGCGATAACCCAGTGGTAGGGGCATTTGCCTTGCATACAGCCAGCCTGTGCCGGTCCGGGTTTGATTCCCTGGCATCCCATATGGTCCCCTAACACGCCAGGAGTAATTTCTGAGTGCAGAGCCAGGAGAAACCCCTAAGCAATGCTGGTTGTGACCTAAAAAGCAAAAACAATAATATAGTATTGAAGCAATATTACAGAGAATAGGGTGCTTGCCTTTAACGACACGTCATAGCTCTCTCTGAGCACACCAATAATGATTGATCCCTGAGTTCAGAGACTTGAGAACTTCCAGGTGTGTTCAAAAACAAATGAAAATAACTATGTCTTAAGCTATTGAAGGAAGTGTGATATTTGTAATGTACTCCACATGTGTTATTATTTTATATTCTGGGACTATATTATACATTCGCTTTCTACTGTATTGGGCAGAGTAAACTCCAATATGGTAAAATAAAGATTGTCTAATAATACCTTCACATCAGCTATCCAGGCCTACAGTTATTCAATCAAGAAGTTTCTATATTTCCAATAAGAAATATTTCCAATGTATTTTCAATTCATTTTCACTTTCATCTTTCCTAGAAAAATAGAACACCTTCTCACTGGCACAGTATTCTAAAGAAAACAAACAAGTCTCATGCTGACCTATGTTCTTCATTACAAATGTATAAAGCTATTTTGGCATACCTACATGCTATAAAGATACATTTCTATTTTTTATCAATACTAGCTTTATAGGTTTCAAAGTCTTCTAAAGTCCAAAGTGTTTTACAGAAGTAAGTACATTAGTAGATCTTGTTAGTTTAAAAAGAAAAATTTTGTATTATGTTTGAATTATACCAGAGGCTACGACTTTTAGAAAAATAGTCAAAGTTGCATATGAAAATATTCACTGAGGATCACATTGCTAACACAATTAAGAAAACAAAAAATATTTATAAAAACAGTAAATCCAGAGCCAGAGACACAGTACAGTGGTTAAAAAGCATAGGACTTGCCTCTTGTATACTTACATGTTCCTGGCAGCACATATGTTCCTTCACACACTATCATGAATGATTCCTGAATACAGAGTCAGGAGCAAACCCTAAGTCGCTTTTTGAGTACTAATCAACTACCCAAATAATTATAAAATATATACTTGATAAAAATAAGATAATTTAGAAAATAATAGGGGAATACACATTTTGTGGGATGAAAATCTGTTTGATAATACCTCAAATATATTATTTAAAATTAGTAAATAATTTAGAAATGCATTATTATTTTATTGAGAGGACACATTATTCTCCATTTTAAAATATTTAAATTATTGAGCCTGTGATTTTAGTAATTTTATTATGATATCAACTCTCATGCTAGCTAGCAAATAATTTTGCCAATTTATTTTCAACAGGGCAATTTAGTTTAAAATTACTGTCAACCTTAAAAATAACAAAGTGAATTTTTATGTCACTTAAATTATCCTTTGACGAAACTTAAGATTTGTTAGACTGGGCTATGGGTTATTAGTTTTCTAACTCTGGCAATGTAACAATGGTTTTATACTTTTTAAGTTTTAATTTTGTATTGTTTGGGGTGCCATACTCATGGCTCAGTCCTGACTGCCTGCTCAGGAATTACTTCTGGCAGAGGCAAAGACCATATGTAGCTCTAAGGATCACCAAACAAGCAACCTTCCCCCACTCTTCAAGGCTCTCTGCCCCAGTTCTCACTGTTAATAATGGCAATTTTACTTACTCTAAATGATGCTACCAATTTTTGTTTTAAAGATTCCAAAACACTAACAAGAAGAAATTTTAAATGGAATCTTTAAACTATGTGTCATGAAATTGATTTAGATACACAAAAGAAGGAAAATGTCAACCGGTTTTTCCCACCAACATTCATACTTAGTATTGATCAGTACGAAGCTAGTGATGTGTACAAGTGTAGGAAGAAGGAATTTTTTTTCTATTTGGTCTTGAAATTTATAAAGGAAGTCATCGGAGATATATACTTGAGACTAGAATTAATTTCCTTAACAAAGCTGAGGGATAAAGAGATATGGTGATTTGAATAAGGTAAAAGATTTTCCCAATGTCTTGTCATGCATTCCAGTTGCTACGATCGTATCTAGAAATATAACTTACCCTCCTTAAGTTCCAACCCTACATGTAGTTGCCCTATTTCTAGCAGCATAATGGAATGGGCAAATACTCAGACGTGTGCTCTGGTTGATCATTTTTCCATGGAAAGTACTGGCCATCCATGATTTGACTTATTTATTCTCCAACTTTACTAAAGTCTTGATTAGAAAACATGGACGCTAGATTTAAAGTCTTCAATGAAAAAATAAATGGGTCCCAGCAGCCGCTTAGAACCTGGATTCTTCACAAAGAAGACGATCTGAGTAAATCAAAATCGTGTCGAGCAATGGTGTGAAAACAAAATATTTCAATTCAGTATATTAAAAAAGTCACAGCTTTCTCTCTCTCCCTGTTGATTTATTCATCTTCTGTCGCTCTATTAACTCATTACTGAACTTTTAAAAAGTTTCATCCTCCTGAGTGTCATTAAACTCCTGTGAACTATAATATGTATGAAGTATAAAACCTGTTAAGGCTGAACAAAGTATTCTCTGTTTTATAAGGTAATTTTCCCAAATATAAACACCTGAATGTTGAAAGGAAAAGGGAGG
>JAJIBD010030694.1:0-124066 GCA_021461705.1 Cryptotis parvus | reverse complement strand
TTCATGAGGCGCCCAGGAGGCATGCTATGGCTCCTAAAGCCCTGGCCTGTCACCCCAGCAGAGCCTCACAACAAGCCAGACGACCCCCTTACTCCATGGGGGGGGTCCCGCCATTTTCCACATCCAGACTTCCTCCTCATCACAACTCCACCCAGCAGACCAGACTATCAGCCCAGATCATTGACAGCCATCCTGCAGCAGTATTTTTTCCAATCCGCCCATGTATGCTGAACCAGAGACTTTCAGACATGGGGCAGAGCTGCTACTTTCTCCTGTGCTCAGCAGCTATGAGGCCCCAGGAGGCATGGTGGGTTCTAGCCCTGGTTCTTCCTGCTCACCCCAGCAGAGCCTCACAAGCACAGACGACACTTCCCTACCTCCATGGGAGCCCGCCATTTTCCACATCCGAACTTCCCTTCTTCTCACAACTCCATCCAGCAGACCAGACTATCACGGTTGGCTCACGGGCCGCTTAGCGCACCACGCGGTTCATCAATAAATGCTTTATTTAGAGGTGACTACAACAGTATGCCACCCGTACGGCAAGCCTGGTAAGCTGCTCGTAGTATTTGATATGCCAAATACTAGTAACATTTATATTAGGTCATTCCCTGACCTAATATAATGGTTTGAGGCTCTTTATGTTCCTGGAGTAAGCGGATGCCTTTGGGTCTCCTAGCATGAAACAGGACATATGGAGATATTACTGGTGCCCGCTCTAGCAATTAGATGATTAACAGGAAGATATGATAGTGATAGTGATGTATATCTGTGTGTGAAATAAAGCACTGTAGTGTGGGAACTCCACCCAGCAAAAGAGCTGATCAGAGCCCTGCTCATCAGAGTCCAACCCTACAGGCACTCTTTCAATCCCAGGTATGCCTGACCCAGAGGCTGAGAGACATGGGGTAGAGCGGCTACCGGCGGCTCCCTGTGTCCAGCTGATCATGAGGTACCCAGGGAGGGAAGGTGGGTTCTAGTCATGGCCTGCCATCCCGGCAGAATTTCACAAGAAACCAGAGGAACCCCCATCCATGAGGGCCACCATTTTTAACATCTGACTCCACAGCCTCGTCATAGAACTCCACACAGCAGAATAGCTGATCACAGCCCTGTTCAACTACCCAACATTTGCTTATATACTTTTGTATTATTTGGTTCAAGATAGGCAAATGACATTCTCATATTTGTCTCTATAATTCTGAATGTTGTACTTTGTAGCATTACAAAGCACTGCCCTGTTTGCACTGAACTTTGCTTGCATTTAATACTGAAAGTTCTGCATTCTAGATACATGTCCCACACTAAAACGTCCCTGTCTCCTAAAAAATGATAACTTTCCCAGCTCTGACCTGGTATTTAAAGAGAAATATTTACAACCAGAGAACTCTCAGTCTCAAGCAATCATAGACTGACAGGGAAATAGCTCAAAGAGCTGAGCGGTGCCTTCAATGTAGGATACCCCCTGTTCTATCCACAAGCACCGAGTCAGAAGCACCCCTGAAAAACACCAGATGTAGGCTACCAAACAAGCAAGCAAACAACAACAACAATAGAAATCAAACTAAGTTTTATTGGCCTGCAAGAACCTCATATGTGAACATTGGTCTCTCTATAAAGTTGGGCTTGGCTAACCACAATCTCTTACTCATGTATGGAAGAACTATGTTAAGTACCGGCCTGGTACCTCCTGGGCACTTAGGAAGGGTTCCAAGTACTTCCCTAAGCAATTAGGGAAGAGAGAGACATTAAGGGCATCCAGACAGGAAGAGAAGAAGCCAAATTATCCTGATTTGCAGAGGACATGATACTATATTTAGAGGATCCTAAACTCTAACCACAAAAGCTCCTAGAAACAATAGATAACTGTAGTAGAGTGGCAGGTTGTGAAATTGATACCTGAAAGTTCATGGCTTTTCTATATGCAAATAATGGAAGAGAAGAAAGTGATCACTGTATCACCGTATCACTGTCTTCCGCTCATGATCGATCCCATTCACAATTGTGCCTCAGAAAATCAAGTACCTTGGAATTAGCTTAACTTCAATGTAAAGGACCTGTACAAAGAAAACTACAAAAAATGCTACTTCAAGAAATGAGAGATGACATGAGGAAATGGAAACATATTCCCTACTCGTGGATTGGGAGAATCAACAGTGTAAAAATGGCAATACTCCTTAAAGCATTATATAGATTCAAGGCAGTTTCTATAAGGATATCCATGACGTTTTTTCAAAGAAATTGACCAAACGCTCCTGAAATTCATATGGAACAAAATATCCCCATGGAAGTAAGAAAGCAATCTTTGAGAAAAAGAAGATGGGAGGCATCAGCTTTCCCAACTTCAAACTGTACTACAAACCAGTAGTACTTAAAACAGCATGGTATTGGAGTAAAAAAAACGTCCCGTGAATCTATGAAATAGAGTTGAGTATCCTGACACACATCCTCAAATATATGATCACTTAATCTTTTGATAAAGAAACAAGAAATTAATGGAGAAAGAAAAGCCTCTTCAACAAGTGGTGCTGGGAAAACCTCCATGACATTGAAGCTAAAGGCATCTTTTTTAGCAATCCCTCAGGGGTTTATTCCCAGCTCTGCACTCAGGAATTACTCCTAGCAGTGCTCAGGGGACCTTATGGGATGCCAGGCATGGGAAGCCGGCCGGGTTGGCCGCATGCAAGGCAAATGCCCTACATATTGTGCTATTGTTCCAGCCCCCTAAAAGGCATCTTCAAAGATGACAAAGCAAGTGGAAACAATACCAAACATATGGGACTACATGAAACTAAAAAGATTCTTTTCTTTTTTTGCTTGTTTTGGGGAGTCACACCTGGCAATGCTCAGGGGTCATTCCTGGCTCTCCACTCAGGAATTACTCCTGGCGGTGCTCAGGGGAACATTTGGGATGCTGGGGAATGAACCCAGGTCGGCCGCGTGCAAGGCAAATGCCCGACCCGCTGGACTATCGCTCTGATATCTCAAAGGAAATGGTGACCAAGATACAAAAAACAGCCCAAAATAGGAAGGAATAGTTACTCAGTGCCCATCTAATAAGAAGTTAATATTCATTATATATAAGACACTCATAAAACTTTAGAAGAAAAAAGCTAAACCTATCAAAAGTGGGGGAGAAGAAATGAACAGAGACTTAGTCACAGAAGATATTCAAATGGACAAAAGGCATATAAAAATGCTCATCATCACCACTCATCAGGGAGACGCAAATACAAGAGATATCATCTCACACCACAGAGACAGGCACATATCCACAAAAGCAAGAACAACCAGCGCAGTCGTGGATGTGGGAGAAAGGGAGTATCATCCATCATTGGTTGGATGTTGACTGTGTCAGCCTTTTTGGAAAACAGCATGGGAATTCATCCAGAAACTAGAAATTGAGCTCCTATTTGACCTAGCAATACCATTCCTGGGAATATGCCAACCCAGGTTTGATCCTTGGCATCCCATATGGTCCTCCGAGCACTGCCAGGTGTAATTCCTAAGTGTAGAGCCAGGAGTAACCCTTGAGCATTACTAGGTGTGATCCCAAAAAGAAAAAAAAAAAAAAATGAAGGGAGCAGGCATGGGGATGGGGATGGAGATGGGAGATGAGAAATGAGGGTCTTTGGTGGTGGAAACACACTGGCGGTGGGATGGGTGTTGTGTGATGAATCTTTGTAACATCTGTATTATGAAAGACATTTTACTTTGTAAATCACAGTGTTTAATATAAAAAAAATTAGCAAGCAAACAAATAAATAAGTGATGGGCATGGTGTAGGACAAATATGGATAGTATCAGATGGAGTGAAATTAGCCAGAGGGAAAAGGACAGATATAGAATCACAGTATTCATTTGTGAGATAAAAAATAAAATAGTATCGGGCCAGAGTGATAGTCCAGCGGGTAGGGCATTTGCCTTGC
The DNA here is from genome assembly GCA_021461705.1 of Cryptotis parvus. Taxonomy (NCBI): domain Eukaryota; kingdom Metazoa; phylum Chordata; class Mammalia; order Eulipotyphla; family Soricidae; genus Cryptotis; species Cryptotis parvus. The sequence continues at coordinate 120,137 of JAJIBD010030694.1, read as the reverse complement.
ATGCAGTTGACCTGGGTTTGATCCTCGGCATCCCATATGGTCCCCCAAGCACCACCAGGGAGTAATTCCTGAGTGCAGAGCCAGAAGTAACCCCTGAGCATTGTCGGGTGTGACCCAAAAGAAAAAAAAAAAGTATGGTTGTAATATATAAGGCCAGGCAAGACGTGACCCAGAAGGACTTGTCAGAGGTTGGAATATACTGCAAGTTTGTGGGAGTAAGAGGTTATTTAAGACAGAAAAGGGGCTAGAGTGCTAATAATTGTTGGAAATGGTAATGCCACCCTAGAACAGAGCATTGAATGTAGGCAAAGGGATATACATGTTTACTCCAAAATGCATGCATGCAAGCCACAATGTGTTAAGAGAAAGAAAAGAGAGAAGGAGCAAAGTGCCTGCAATAGAGGCAGTCTGGGGTTAGGGGAGAAAATCAGGAGACATTGGTGATGGGAAATGTGCACTGGAGGAGGAATGGTTCTAGAACACTGTATGACCGACCCTAATCATGAACAGTTCTGTAATTGTGAATCTCACCCTGGTATGATAAAGGAAAAAAAAAAAAAAAGACTGTCCTAGTGAAACTAGCTTATCACTCCAGCCATTATGAGAAACCAGCTTAGCTTCACTTTGTGGGATGCAGACACATGATTTTCCGCTATGACTTAATTCAGGTCAGTTCAAGCATTTGGATATTTCACTAGCTTTTTTAATCCTAATTCATTGTAGGATTTGTTGATTTAGAGCACACCAGAATTTAAGTGTGTATTGGATAAAAATGGGAGAAAATTGTGTTTCTTTAAAAAATAATCTAGAGAAACAAATATTTTCTCACTATTTATTTTCAGTCCTTTCCAAGTTAGCAATATTTGCTTTCCTACTGTAATAAGGTGAGCTGGGAATAATCAGAATGCAAGCAGGTTTTACCTGGAGAAATGCTTTAGGGAAAACAAGTCTAATATGGAAGTCAAGAATTCTGAAGTATATTAAATAAATCTCTAAATGAAACCATCAATAGCAGTGCATTTGTTAAAAAATTGCTCACAGTTACTCAATAAGAATCATGTCTCAGATAAATCTGAGAAATAGATTGTGTTTAAAATTTCTAAGAAAATTCGATTTAAATTCTGAATTTAAATTAATATTAAACATTTGAAATTATTTAGTATAGAGCCATATGATAATTACTTCATAGTAAAATCAAGATAAGAAAAGCAATTTAAATAAGAATGCCCAACATTTCAACTATTTCCCTTCAATGATAATAAAATAAGGTATTCTTACCTATATATATATCTTACTCTCTTCTGAAAAATGAGAAAATTATTAGATATTTAATATTTTCTTCAGGATGGGGCTTTAAATTTAAGACCAGTGAGGGTACTGATGTAGAAAGAATTATTAATATTTTATAAAAGTTTTTACAAAATAAGGTTACCAGTTAAATAAAATATACCCAAAATCAGAAGATATTTACCTATAATTCACTGACTAGATTGGTGATTTTAATTATTTACTTTAGTTCCATGGTTTTAATAGAGAGGAGAATTTGGATGACTTTAAGAGTGATCAGTAATACTTCTATAATTTATAAGGATGTAGATGAGATATTATATTCATTAATGGGAAAAGAAATGCGAAATGATTAGACATTTAACTATGTGAGGTTACTTTAGTGAGTGATATATACATGGGATAGTCACCATTCTTTCAATTTTTAGTTCTTAAAACTTTGGAAACATGATTTTTTAAAGCTCTAAATAAAGATTATCTCTTGCTGGGGTTTGGAGTCATAGTACAGCAGGTAGGGTGTTTGCCTTGCACGTGGCCAACCGGGTTCCATACCCTGCATTACATATGGTTTCACAAGCACTGCCTGGAGTAATTCTTGAGTGCAGAGGCAGGAATAACCCCCTAATCATCGACGGGTGTGACTAAAAAAGTCCAAAAAGTAATGATCTTTTGCCAAATTTTGAATGATTTTAATTTTTACTGTAATGTGTATGTATGTGTGTGTGTGGTGCCAAGTGCAAAACTCAGTTGCACACCTGTCAAGAAGGTGTTCTATAGCTGAGCTAAATCCAGCTCTTAAATTTTTTTAATTCCTTTTTGTTTTCATGGTATTCATTTAAGGCATTGATGTTCTTTGCTCTTTAACATCAATGATGCCACAGATATCAAGCATAGACTAGGAAATTAAGAGAAAAACATGTCTCAAACTCTTTTGGAACTTATATTTCAGTGAGTAAGGCAAATGATTCCCTGATTCCTCACTAACTGTACTTATTGAAACAAGTTCTGAAACACAACTTAGCAATGAATGGGCCCTTTCTAATAAACCAGTGAAAAAATTATACTGTCACTTGGGATAAAACAACAGCTGCTTGATAACAAATAGCACATTTGGTAGACATCTATGAACATTAAACAAAGAATCATCTATTTGATTTCTTCATATTTCTAAAATAAGTTTAAATTTCTGCCTAAACTGTATTCCATGTCACTAAAATTAACAGAAGGAGTCTTTTAATGGAATGTGTACTGGATTTTTATTATAGTTAAATATTCCTATTTAGTTGAATGACAAGTTATAAATTATTTTGTATTGTCAACATCTATTCATTGTTTCAAGAAATAATATGTTTATCAACTTTGTAGTAAAAGAGATCAGTTACCCCCTTTCAGCAACCAGGGCAGGCCTACTCATGGAATGTTACCAATTTAGGGCCTAAGTGACCTTTTCATCCTGCTATCTTCAAAAAGCCCAGAACAAATTCCTGGTAGAGGTTAGGAGACCCCCACCCAGAACCTGCTATCTGGCCTGAATTGCCTGAATTGCATTCCTGCACATAAGCATAGCCGTTGTTGACCTATAATCCCACACGTGTGTCTAGCCGCACCAAATATAGAAAGAAGTATTGAGTGTGAATGATTGGTAGGTGATGGTTACTTGTTACAAAGTTATTGGCTGCCTGCCGCAGACCTTGATGTAATATTTTAAATCTATTGGATGGTTATGTGCAGGCTTTTCTGTAGCGGCGGAATTATCTCTTAAAAGATCCTCCCTGGAAGGGCTCGGGGCTCTTAGCCGCTGACTGCTTGTGGTCATGCTATGAGCCCGGGTATACTCTAATATTAATTAAAAAAAAAAAACCTTCCCTTTTACATAGGACCCAGTCTCTCACAGTTTTCCTTGGTAGGTGCGGCGCTTCTAGGCTCCCAGTCAGTCACCCCATTGGGTGGCCAACTCTTTCAGTAGCAAGTCCAATAAATAGAGCAATAAACTCAATGTGGTTCCTGATTTCTGGAAACTTAGTCAAATGGTGCTAGCTTAAACTGAAAGAAACTAAATCCTAAAAAGATTTCCAGAGTTCAACAGTTATACAGTTACCAAGTCTGGTCCTTAATTTCATGCCTTCTCACTTCAAATTGTTGTCCTAAGGTCTCACACGATTATTTTCTAATGGTTAAACAACACTCTAAGACTAAATGACAGAATTTTTCTTGAAAATTTGGAAAATGGATCATGAATATATATATACATATATATACATATACACATATATATATATATATATATATATATATATATATATATTTCAAATTTAAAGAGTTTCCAAAAAAGCAAAATGAATACTAGGGAAATGCATGGGTTCCTCTATGACTCACTCATCCTTATTGAGCAAGGGCAACAATGGAAGGTGAACCAAATACAGCAGGTGCACTTGTTTTATAGTCGCTGTCTATAAACGCCCCTAAATAAAAATGCAAGATTAAATTACAATTAGTATAATATATTCTCTCATGGGTAGTCTGACACAATAAATCTTAGGTTGGAAGTGGGAGTGTGGAGGAGAAACCTGTAGACAAAACTTGGCTGAGACAATTAGAGCTTTCTTTAGAATACATATTTTCCTGTTTGGTAGCCACAATTTGGCTCCTTTAGAAGTATTCATTTACTTACAATATTTTTTTGCATGATGGTTATTTCATTTGGGTGTCTAAATGAAGATGAAATAAGTCATTCTCATCTAGAATAACTACTGCTTTCAATCTTCTATATGTGCTGCAGCATAACTGTTCAATATTAAGCTTGGCATTTAAAGTATTTAGGATTGATTGAAAATGTTCAGAAAGGATAAAAGCTTAGTGAACTAATTCAGAGGAAAAATCATATTTATCGGAGCCAATTTTTGTAGCTTGACATTTTATGATTTACTTCTAAGCTGCTAAAAATAGCTTATGAAACCTTTTCCTCTTGGTCTATCTGATTTTTTTTCTTGCATTCTGCCTAATCCTGCCTGAAATTTTTTGTAATTAATATCGATGTAAGCATCAAACCCACTGACAATGATCACCCAGGAATTATGCCTGATTAGGAAGAGTTTTATACTTAACATGTCTGTTAACTTCATGATAACTGTGCCAGAGAGATTCTGGAAGCCAGAGATACAAGTGTATTTCTTGGATGCAATCTAATTTGTACAGGAGATAGATGTTTTTCTCTCCATAGGAAACCTTCCAATTCTAAGATTGCTATTCTGAAGGTTCTTACCTGAATATCTTTAAAAAGGAAAAATAAATCAAGAAATGTTTACTCTTTAGATTATAGTTAGAAACATGGGATAAAGATCATTGGTTTGAGAATACTTGAACAACTTACCAACTCCTTGTTGAAGTCTCTTTAAAGATAAGGAGTTTTCCAGAGAGAACTAAGAACAGGTTGCAGTAATTAAATTTTTGAAAACGGAAAAAAAAGAAAGTAAGAAAGCAAAGAAAATTAGCATGGAATTGTGGGCTACACCGGCTTTGCTCAGGGCTTACCCCCTGTTTCTGAAGCTCAGGGCACCAAATAAGGTGCTGAACGGAAGTCAGCTGCTTGCAAGGTAAGCACATTACCACTGTCCTAGCTCTCTGACCCTAAAACTTTAAAATATTATTTTGCCACCACCATGTACAATGGTGTTTATATTTTAGTGACACAGCATCACCTGAGTGACATCAGAGATCCCATCCTGGGGAGCCCTTCCCCACTACCTTAGCTGCCTAGTGTCCCTCGCCTTACTACTACTCTTACAAACTCAGTTCTATGAGAAAAAAACTGAGGAACTGTTATTTTGGCTATCATTCTGTTTTCTGTGTCTGTAGATATCTGAGTGTGATTAAAATCATTTCATTTTGGTCCAAATTTTTTTTTCAATCCTTTAAGAACAACAGGGTTTTTTTTTAACAAAAACACCAATTGACAAATCATCTCATAAGTGCTGAAGTTTCTACAACCCCTCATGGGTAGATTTCTGACTGCTTATTTTTATCTTTCTCTGAAAATACATACTTTTAAAATAAAGGTGAAATATTTGATGTTCTCACATGAAAATTGATATCTAAATCAATTATCTGAGTAATTTACATCAGGCCTCCTATGAGGCCTGATATGTAAATCTCAGCATATGTGTATATATGCACATATACATATATACACTCACACATATATGTGTGTAAGTATATATATATGTGTATATATATGTGTTAAGTACATATACGTATATGTGTTAATATGTATATCTATATGTGTAAATGGGTCATTGGGGTGGGGGGTTGAGAGGTGGTCCTCAATCCCCCACTACAAGCCTAGCCAGCACACCCATGCAACCCATGTGTTTGCTGGTCCTAGAAGCGATAATGAAAATGTCCAGGGAAGGAACCAGGTAATGAGTCTCTGATATTGTGACTTTCTAATTCATATTAGAATAAAGCAAGACAGTAAAACTGATTTCATTTGTTTGTTACTAACTTAGAACCTATTAATTATATCATATAGAAAACTCATCTTGTGCCTTGAAAATAATTTATCCTTGACTTTATCAGGAGAGTTCTTGAAGGACATGTTGAATACCCATCTAGACCCTTCCCCTCACCTTATTCTCCTCTCTACCCTCATCACACACAGAAAGACGTGGAGTGCCAGAAACAGACCAGCATTCCATCAAGCCCAGTAGGTGAGTCTTGGAGGACATACCAAGATACTGGACAGCTCTAGCCTCCCTGACTAGAAAGAAACCCAGAGCTAGTTCCATCCCCATCCCTTGCAAAGGCACAGCTCCAGCAAGTGTCTCCCAACTCAAATAGAATGTTATAGTCTGCTTTACCTCTGCTGGACCTATTGAGAAAATCCCCACTCCAAGCCAAGCCCACAGCAGCCCATGTGTTTCTGGCTCTAGAATCAATAATGAAGTTGGCCGGGACGGAGTCAGCTTCAACTCTAGCTGCTATATGGACCACTCTCCACAAGCAGAAGCCATAGCATTTGTGCATCTGTTCATTCTCCCAGATTACTGATCAGTCCTGGTACCCGGTAATTTGTAGATGATGTCTGTGAGGTTCGGAGTCATGCCCACTGGATCACTGGAGTGGGATGGTGGTAAGGGGAGAGGCCTCAATCCCCACTCCAAGCCTGGCGGTGGGCCCACAGTTTGCCGGTACTAGAAGCAATGATGAAACTGTCCAGGGAAGGAACTAGTTACTCCCTCTCTTTGCTTCCTGGGCAGCTCTCCACACCCTCCACTGAGCCAGTGGTCATGGCTATGAGCTTCACAGTTGTCTTCAAGGTACTAGTACTGATCGGTAAAGCAGGGAGAATGACTGCTACAGCACCTGCCTGTGGAAATCTGCCAAGAATACTGGTGGTGGACAGGTGTTGAACAATGAATACTTGTGACAACTATAATGCAAAGAAATCTGTAAATCACGGTGTTTTGATAAAAAAAAAAAGGAAATTCACAAGCCAACCCTGACTGCCAGAAATCTGGGTGTGGTGTTGGGATTATATGCATGAGAAACATTTACTAATAGCATTGTAGACTTCCAAATCTCAATTAAGTTTTTAAAAGGAAGGTTTAAGTCTCAGACACACAAGGAATGTCACTATGGGATCAGTGCCTGGATTTCCTGAACTCAGAGCTTCATAGAAGAAATGTAGCTACATCAAAGGAAGAAATTCTCCAGTCCATTAGATCTTTGACACTGCCTGATGAATATTTCAGAGCAATGATCCTTTAAGGAGAAATGGAGCTAGGGATATAAGATCCAGCAGCTAAACGGGAGAAACCAAAATTGAATCAGTGACCTTGAAGACAAAGCACACAACATCTCAACAAATAAGAGGGAATAGGAAAACAGATTTAAAAGCATAAGAAAATATATGACATTTAATGGGCAATAGCAAGAGGTGCAATCTAAGAATTACAGAAATTTCAGAAGTAGCGGAAACAGACAATAGAGACTAATAGTTGGTGGAAAGGATAAGAGACACAAAAGTTCCCACCTGAGTTAGGATAATGTGCACTGATTCAGGAGGTCCAAATAATGAAAAACAAACAAAATACTCAACACATAATCGTTAGGTCCCTGAAAGCTACAAAATACTTTCTGTTTTTATAAAGGAACTGTGTGAATTCACAAAATAAATCAATGCCAATATAGGGGTTCAGAAATAAAACTATGGTTTTCAATTCTAACCTAATATCTCAGATTTCTTGATTTAAGTCATCAGTATTGTGAAAAATTGCACTGCATATATGAAGCTAGACTGTCCAAAGCTTATAAACTTTTTAGTCAATGTTTCCTTGCTGAGGTATGGATATTATGTGAGACACTGAATATAAACATAATTATAGGTTAACATGCCTAACATGAAAAAAATCATTGCATAATAGGGGCTCTTTTTTGATCACTTGATCACTAGACACTCTATTATTTGTCGATTTGCTTGAGCGGGCACCAGTAATATTTCCATTTGTCCCTATCATGTGCCAGTGTAGCCCAATGGCATCTACTTGCTCCAGGAATATGAACAACCTCAAACCATTCGTTCAGGGTTTTGACAAAGAAGACTGACCATCTTGTAGGTAGGTGGCCATGTGATTTTTTGATGTCCCATGGGATCCAGTCAGTAACGGCTCTAGTCCAGCAGATAATTCCAAATCGCATTACATATCCAGCCCATCTGATGTTCGACACTTTGGCAAATGAGACAGTATACCTGACTCTGGATCATAGACAAAGATCAGAACTCCTGGGTTCCTTCTCTCACTTGAGTGAGGCATGATATTCCAAGCATAGCTCTTTTCGCTTTCTATTAGGGAGACCTGAATAGCATTCTCATCCTGCTTGCATAGGGTCCAGGTCTCTGAGGCAAATGTTAATGCAGGGAGAATGGTGGAGTTGAAGATATGTCCCTGGAGCTGGAGGTTCTTTGTCCTTTTTAGCTATTTCTTCCATGCTCTTGAAGGTGTTCCATGCCTCTCTCTTCCTTCTGTGCAGCTCAGGTTTTAGGTCATATTGAGTTCTTGATCTAGGTATACATAACTGATGCATTCAGAGATGTTTGTTCCATTGAGAGTGAATGGAGCATCTGGAACTAGTTTGTTTTTCATGAACATTGTTTTGTTGATTAATTTTATTATTACCTGATGAATAGGGATTTAAAATATATATAATATACATGTCTGACATGTCAGACATGGGGCAGAGCTGCTACTGGCTCTCACTGTGCCCAGCCACTCATGAGGTGCCCGGGAGGGATGGCAGGTTCTAGCCCTGGACCGCCACCCCAGCAGAGCCTCACAACAAGCCAGACTACCCCCCACTCCATGAGGACCTCCATTTTCCACATTTGCACTTCCCCCTTGTCAGAACTCCACCCAGCAGACCAGCGTGATCACAGCGCTGCTCGAGTGAAGCTGCCACACGGTTCATCAATAAATGCTGGATTTTGAGATGACTACAAGAGTATGCTACCTGCACGGCGGAGCCTGGCAAGCTACCCATGTCGTATTTGATATGCCAGATACCAGTAACAATTATAGACGTCATTCCCATGGACCTGATGGAATGGTTTTGAGGCTCTTTATGTTCCTGGAGCAAGCAGGTGCCCTTGGGCTCTACTTGCATGAGACAGGACATATGGAGATGTAACTGGTGCCCGCTCGAGCAAATCAATGATGAACGGAAGTGATACAGTGAATATATATATTTATATATATATATATATATATATATACCAAATTGTCAACTTAAATTTTATATATATATTATATATATATATATTTTATATATATATATGTTTAAGTTGACAATTTGGTGTTTCAGTCTGCAATTATAAAATAATCAATAAAATAAAGCTCATATACATATACACTTTGATAGCCTTTTATCCCCAAAATGGTTAAAACTGAAGCAAGCCTTTACACACACAATGTACTATTTAGCCACATTCCTGGCATTTGATAGTATTTTTAACAGTTGTGGAAATAATTCTTTTTAAAATATTTTATTATACCACTATAAGATTACAATTACAAAGATGTTCATGTTTGGGTTTCGGTCATACAGTGTTCCAGCACCCACCCCTCCACCAGTGTGCATTTCCCACCACCAATGTCCCCAATTCCCTCCTCTCTCCCCTAGCCTGCCTCTATGGCAGATTCTTTAGCTCTTATCTCTCTTTCTCTTTCTCTCTCATTTTTATGTTTATTTTTTTTAAGTAACACGCTTACAGTACTATTAGCTTTTGTGGTTTTGTTATGAAAAAATGGTGACAGAAGTGTTATTTTGATCTCAGGGGCATAACTGCATTACAAATAATTTTATCTGCTTCTCTATTTTCCAAGTTTTTTTACTTGAAAATAATTCAAAATTCCAGAATAGTTATGAAGAGAAACACATAAAACTCAAAAATATGTTTCTCCTATTATCAACATTTTAATATATATACTAGTTCCCTTCTTTATTATTTTAGTATCTATATTACCAGTAGAACACAAATTACCTCTACCAATATTATCATTAATATAATAATAATAATTATTAGCAGTAATGATACAAATCCTAACATCAATGGCATCTAATATTTAAGGTTATTTTTGAGAGGAATGTTTTGTAAGTTCTTTACATAAATATTTTTTGCATGAAAATATAATGAGGGGCCGGAGCAATAGCCCAGCGGGTAGGGCATTTGCCATGCATGCAGCCGGTCTGTGCCAGCCCGGGTTCGATTCCCAGCATCCCATATGTCCCCGAAAGCACCGCCAGGGAGTAATTCCCTGAGTACAGAGCAAGGAGTAAACCCTGAGCATCGCTGGGTGTGACCCAAAAAAGCAAAAAAAAAAAATAATGAAAATTATCATTGATTGAACAAGTCCACTTTGTTCAAGGTAAGTGCATAAGCCCTAAATTATCTCTATGGCTTGGTATTAGTAACAGAATTACCTTATCCTGGTGTATTGGGATTTTATTCAGCATCATAACTAGTAAGTGGTAGAATCATATATGAACTGGAACAAGGTGACATGATCATACCCACAGCAGGACAGTTGACAGGTTTCTGTCACAACTATGTGACCAGTTATTAGCCGAGCTTCTTTGGAATACAGATTTAATGTTGCTGACTGCATGAAATTCAATAATTCTAATGTAACTACTAAAAATATTACCATTTTATTATACCCAAATTTATCAAATAACTACAGTGTTATATAGAGAAATTTTGAGAATCTTGCTTTTAATCATATCCCATTTCCTATGCATAAAGACTTAGGAATTGCCTTGGTCTATTCTGATCATGAGAAATAAATCCTCAAATTATTCTGAGCAATGTATAGACCTATCTGACTAATTAAAATAGTCCTGTCTGACTAATTAAAATTAACTCTTTTGAAATTTAAATATCATATCTTTATTAAAAGGAATATATTGAATTGTCATAGGATATGCAAAAGGAAATTTGATATTAAGTATCACACCCATGTCATTTATTGACACAGTATCATTGAACATTTTCTGTCCTATAACCTTAAAATCCCAAAGTAATGTAGCTTCAAAATTATGTCACAATATCTGGTCAATAGAACCCAGAGTACACAATTAAATAAATGAAGCAAAACAAATGAACAGAAAATACCTTTTTCATCCTGGTTTTTCACAACTCAAACCTCTCAATTTTAGCATTGCAATCTAAGAAAGGGGAAATGATTTTCCAGTATGTAAGTCTCTAAAGGCAAGTAAAACCTAAGCTTACAATCAGTTATCTCCTAACTGATTTTGTGTATATTTTTCCTTTTTTATTTCTAGCTCACACACGGAGCAGTGTTTATGGCTTACCCCAGCCTCTGTGCTCAGGACTCATTCCTTGTAGTACTTGGGGAAATAAATGTCACTGGGTATTGAACCAGAGTCTACTATGTTCGAGGAAACTGCCTAAACCCCTATGCTATGTCTGGCTTGGTTTTAAGCTTAACTTTTATTTATTTATTTTTAAACCTTAGAGAGGCAAGTGTTCCTAAGAGAACACAGATTATAAAATTTACTAAAATTGGAACAATTCCCATCATTTCCAATGGAAAAACAAATATTCTCATATAGAACATGCAGGAAACCATCTTTTCCAGATTTAACTTAAAGGTCAATAAAATAATAAGTCAAAAGAATACACTCATAGCTGAAAATCACAAACCTGAAATTATGCAGTTGTTAAATACTCCCGGAATTAAATACTCTGATAAACCCGATTATAGTTTTATATATAGGGTAATGGGGGGCAGAATCTCTGCTTAACTTGTTCCTACATTTATGAGAGGTAGGACTGGAAATGAGAGGTAGAATGGGATGTCAAAGATCACGTGGCTGCCCACCTACAAGATGGTCAGACTTCTTCATCAAGACCCTGAAGGAACAGTTTGAGGCTCTTCATATTCCTGAAGCAACCAGATGCCATTGTGCTACATTGACACGTGATAGGGTCAAATGGAAATGTTACTGGTGCCCGCTCGAGAAAATCAATGAATAATGGGATTCAAGTGATCAACTGAAGTGATCAAGTGATCAAGAATGGGAAAATGGGCTGCCACATGATCTTCTGACATCCCGTGGGATCCAGTCAGTAACGGCTCTAGTCCAGCGGTCATCTTCAAATCGCATTACATGTCCAGCCCATCTGATTTTCGATGCCTTGGCAAACGAGACAGTGTCCCTGATTCTGAAATAGTGACTGAGGTGGCCGCCCACCTACAAGATGGTCAGACTTCTTCGTCAAGACCCTAAAGGAATGGTTTGAGGCCCTTCATATTCCTGAATCAACCAGATGCCATTGGGCTACATAGACACGTGATAGGGTCCAATGGAAATGTTACTGGCACCCGGTCAAGCAAATCGATGAATAACGGGATTCAAGTGAAATGAAGCGAAGAATGGGAAAATAGGATTATGGTCCCCATTTTTATTTTCAGAAGTTGGAAGTACACATTTACTAATCATTGAAGTTAAATACTTCCTGGAAGTGAAGTTGTGGTCTGGGTACTGTAGTTTCTTTGGGGATTTGAAACATTCATTCCTCTGCTTTCTTAAATTGATCTTGCTTTATGCGAAGTTTGCAAGCTACTCACAGTACTTAAAAAACTTCTATAAAGTTGAAAATATGATCTAATGTTTCTTTTGCTATAGAAACTCCTTAATATTCTGAGTAATCTAATTAATATTTGTTTTTTCATCTGCTCAAGTTGGAGAATAGAATTATAGATGAACAAACCTCGAAACCTAATCCTAAATTCTTATCTCCACAATATAAAGATATTAAGCAAGATATTATCTTAAGGAAGCTAATATTCACTCATGCATTTTATTTTCTTTAAAAATTGATTTCAATATTTCATGGAAACCTCCCCATCAGAATTCTTTAGTCAAGCAAAACATGGGGGCTTACAGTGGTTCTTCTCATTAGTACTGTTTGTCCTTGATGTAGCACTCATGTTACTTTCAGAATAAATTCAGATGTCCCTCACAAATGTGTGAACACTGGTCTAATATTTGCCAAACATATTATTTATAAATTGTTCAATAACTCCCTTGGAGTTGCTGGAAATCACTTGAATCAATAATATGAATTTTAAACAATCTCTTAATATGTACTTATATATGAATCACAAGTTATCCAGATACTTTGTACATTTCAGTCAATAATGTATCCTTTTACAAATAAAATTTTTGAGAAATTCATATATTTAAGCTTCTACAATATTTCTCTGTAAAATCAATCATAATAGCATCATTTATTCTGTTTCTGTCAACTTTGGAGGTACTTTCTATTTTCTTTCTAAAACACTTATTTCTAATATAATTTTTTCTGCAAATATTGATAATAGATGTTTCCTGAGGTTGGCGAAAACCTAACTGGATTCCCATTATCTTGAGTGGTCAAAGTTTATTCCAGAAAGACATTATTTTATTTGTTACAGTAAGTTACATGGGAGTGCCAAGAATTTATTCACCAGCAACTTGATTATAGAAAGCTTTGCTATGCAATGCAGACTGTTAAAACGTTAATGCATTCAATTACATAGTCTTTCAAAATACTTAAATAGAAACTTTAAAAACATACTCTTTGGGATTCTTGTCTCCAAATGCCATTGGTTTGCTACTGAAAGTTAATATAAATTGAAAATGAATGAGAACTGATTTTATAATGATGCCAGACCATAAGCCAAGGAATATGAATGAGCTTAGTTTGGAAGTTACTGAACGAATACTTCTGAGGAACAGGAGATATTTCATCTGGGTACCATGTTGAATTGACTTAGCATCTATAATGAGACTAAATAGTGCCAAGCACAGCAAGAATGAAATTGGAGACTACTAAAGTCATACCATGGTGGTCAGAGTTTGCCCTGCACACATAAGACCCTCTGACTCATGAGGAGCAAGCCCTGAGCACAAAGCCAGGAGTAAGTTCTGAGCACTGCCAGGTATTCCCTCCTCCTCATTCCCCCACAAGAAAAAAAACTAAAGAAAGCAAACAAAGTCTTATTTTACCTACTGACATCAGAATCTTCTGCTGCAATTTTTTAAAGTGGATGTGTGCTCTCTTGGGCTATGTAAAATAATCCGAAAGTCATATTTTACATATATACATATTGATTACTTCTATAGTGTGGGGTTTGGGTATTTTAAGATGTGTTCAGGTCACCCAGTGATACTTAGGTAAAAACTTAGCCAACTGAGCTGGACAATTCAATATTTGGTACTAGCAATGCAATACTGTTTGAAACTAGATATTGTGAATCCCAGGGTTACAGTTGGTGGTACTCAGGAGGCCATGAAGTAGTGGATCAAACTTAGGTCCTCTTACATGCAAGGCATGCAAATAATCTCTTGAACTATATCCCCAGTCACTGACTTAAATCTGGCCTCAAGTTCTTCTATAACTCTCCTGTGGCCACACAGAGATTTTCTTGCAGCGATTTTCCCTCTAAATTGAGGCATATTTTCCTTCTGAATGGAGCAGATTACAAATTGTAGAATGTTAATACTTCAGCATACAGCTCAACCAAATAAAGGGCAAAGAAGTCATTTGACTTCCTTGTATAGTTTGTGGAAGTGTAACCTAGGAATTAAATCCCAGTATCCATCACATTATCTTCTCATTAATTTAATTCTCTTTTATTGACTTTATTCACATATTTTACCCTGCTCTCAGATAATCAAACACGTAAATGATCTTTTCCCAAATCCTTGCAAAATATTTAATAAATAATGTAGATAATAAATACAACTTTAATATATTGGTAATATATCTATTTAAAAAAACTAATGTACATCAAATGTTATTCACATGCGTGCATATACAGTTATATGTAACATATATGCACATATATTTCCCCCTTTCTGTGGTAAGGCAATTATACAAAAAGGCAAAACAAATGAATATAAATGTATGATTTTCAATAGACATATGCTTGGAACACTTGGGTTTTACGAAGAGGAAATGCAAAGGCAAATTCTATTTCTGTGGTTAGTTTACATTACTCTTTCCACTACATATATAAAATGCTGCAACAATGTTAGTTTACATTATTATTTCCACTACATGTAGTTAAAGTGCAAGAAAGCCTGCCTCTGGAAGAAGATGAGACAGGTGTGAGCCGTAACCTAAAACTGTGTCTTGTTTTTAGACTCAGGCATAACACTTTGTGCCAGTATATAGAATGAAGGAGTGGTCTGCAGGTAAAATAGAAACAGAATACTTATGATGAATTAAATACAAATAAGAAATATACTCAAAATGAGCTATTGTTGTCAATTTAAAGTAATTTGTGATGAATTAAATACAAATAAGAAATATACTCAAAATGAGCTAAGTTGTCAATTTAAAAGAACTATTAAGAGGAATAAAATCTCTGTATAAAGCCCATTGAAAAGATATTTACAGAACTGAGATTAAAGTTGAGAGATGCCTGCTTGACAATCCCGAACCTGACACGTTGTGAGAAGTATAAAACAGATGAAGAGACTCAGCAGAGCGACAACACAGGCAGAGAGGGAGAAAAGATGCCACAACAACAAGGGCACCAGAAACTAGTCCTAAACCAAAGAACTGTCCAGCTGTTCGAGCTAGTTGGAAAAACCTACTTATCCCAGATACTCCTTCATTCTTGACCAACAACATACTTGGGTCATAATAAAATGTTTATTCAATACCCAAATCTAGTGATATTTCATTCCACTCATATATCATTGAGCTACTATTCTTCCAAGTTTGCTCTTGGAATTCTGAAGTTATAATTAAGTTTTAACAGTAGTTAGTAAACCAAGTGATTATATTATTTTTTAAGAATCATGTATATACTACAAAACAAACAAAAATGCATAACCATCATGGTATGTCTTTAGGCATAGAGCAGTTAAGTATAAGATTTATGTATTGGCCAGTCCAAAGCAGCAGCCTTAGCTCTGCCTCTCCCTTAACATCATGACCACAGATAATTCATGTCTACTTCTCTGTCAGTTTCTCTAGTAAGTGAAGAAAATACAAAGCGTTTTCAGTAGCTTGCCTAACAAATTAATGCAAATATGGTTGCTTAGATAAAATGTATTTTTCTTACATATTCTGTGGGATAAAGTGATTTTGGGTGGAGTCTCCCAATGTCCAGCTCAGGAAGTCCATGATCTCCTCTGAGAGAACCTCAATGGAGCACAGGGACCTACAGGGATAAAACCTGACAGTGCTTAAGAGAACAATTGGTGTGAGGAATGGAATTATGGTTGGTTGAATATAAGACAAGATATTTTAACACCTGCACTATATCTCGGGACATAGTATTGAAGGCCTGAAGTCCAAATGTCAATCACAAAGACCTCACTCTCCAAGGCTCTAGAGAAAAAATGTTTTACCACCTCTTTCGATTTCTGATATTTATGTGTGAATTTTGGCAAGTGATTTCATAATGTCCAATTTACCTCAACTTGTCTCCTATGTCTCCCTTTATTCTTCCTTCAGTATTTGATCACCTTTATTTTTTGACAGTTCATTGGTCATTGACGTTTTGGTCCACCAGTGAGATCTAGGATATTTTTTCTTAGTGTAAAATGCTTAGTCCAGTGAACACTGGCAGAAGAATATTGGTCCTGCAATAGTGAGTATCAATGTGGTAGCGCTATACTGCTAAAACTTCAAGTATAATTTCTATTTATAAACCTACATCTATACTATATATATGTATATATATATATATATATATTCTGTAAACCAATACTACAAATAAAAATAAATTAAAACATTATTGTCAGTATTTGAAGCTGGAGTGGAAGAACAGCAGGTAGGAACCTGGCTTTGATTCCCAGGATCTCATGTCCCACCAGTAGTGTTCCTGAGCACAGAGCCAGTAACAATCCCCTTAGTATTGCCAGCTATGGCCCAACAATGAGCAGAAAAGTTATTTTAATTACATCTACTAAGAACCTTTACTCCAAATAAAATATTAAATCTTGTAACATATCATACATTAGATAAATTTTCATAGGTCTATAGTTTATGTGCAGCTTTGAATGACCACTAGTCAATCCACTACAATTATCTATCCTATAGAAATATTATATGAATAAAATAAGAATCATAACATACCATACATATAGTGGAATTTCATGCTGATGTTTATCTTCACCATTGTTATTAGCTGTTGGTTTCTATAGTACTGATGAGTCTACTCACAAACACTTGTGTTCTTTTTAATGTATTGGATAAATAAATATCCAATCTAAGTCACATTATTATGGAAATGTTTTAAAGTGAAAAATTAATAATTAGGGGCCGGAGCGATAACCCAGCGGATAGGGCATTTGCCTTGCATGCAGCCAGCCTGTGCCAGCCCGGGTTTGATTCCTGGCATCCCATATGGTCCCCTACCACCGCCAGGAGTAATTCCTGAGTGCAGATCCAGGAGAAACCCCTAAGCAATGCTGGTTGTGACCCAAAAAAAGCAAAAAACAATAATAATTATAGTATTGAAGCAATATTACAGAGAATAGGGTGGTTGTACACGTCATAGCTCTCTGAGCACACCAATAATGATTGATCCCTAAGTTCAGAGACCTGAGAACTTCCAGGTGTGTTCAAAAAACAAATAGAAAATAACTATGTCTTAAGCTATTGAAGGAAGTGTGTATATTTGTAATGTGTACTCCACATGTGTTATTATTTTATATTCTGGGACTATATTATACATTCGTTTCTACTGTATTGGGCAGGAGTAAACTTCAATATGGTAAAAATAAAGATTGGTGCTTATAATACCTTGACATCAGCTATCCAGGCCTACATGTTATTAACAATCAAGAAGTTTCTATATGTCCAATAAGAACATATTTCCAATGTATTTTCAATTCATTTTCACTTTCATCTTTCCTAGAAAAATAGAACACCTTCTCACTGACACAGTATTCTAAAGAAAACAAACAAGTCTCATGCTGACCTATGTTCTTCATTACAAATGTATAAAGCTATTTTGGCATACCTACATGCTATAAAGATACATTTCTATTTTTATCAATACTAGCTTTATAGCTTTCAAAGTCTTCTAAAGTCCAAAGTGTTTTCATAGAAGTGGGCACATTAGTAGATCTTGTTAGTTTAAAAAGAAAAAGCTTGTATTATGTTTGAATTATACCAGAGGCTAAGACTTTAGAAAAAATAGTCAAAGTTGCATATGAAAATATTCACTAAGAAAATCACATTGCTAACACAATTAAGAAAACAAAAAATATTTATAAAAACAGTAACATCCAGAGCTAGAGACACAGTACAGTGGTTAAAGTATTAGACTTGCCTCTTGTAGACCCATATGTTCCTGGCAGCACATATGTTCCTTCACACACCATCATGAATGATTCCTGAATACAGAGTCAGGAGCAAACCCTAAGTCATTTTGAGTATGAATCAACTACCCAAATAATTATAAAAAGTGTTTAATTGATAAAAAATAAGATAATTTAGAAAATAAAAATAGGAATACACATTTTCAGGGATGAAAATCTGTTTGATACTACCCCAAATATATTATTTAAAATTAGTAAATAATTTAGAAATGCATTATTGCTTTATTGAGAGGACACATTATTCTCCATTTTAAAATATTTAAATTATTGAGCCTGTGATTTTAGTAATTTTATTATGATATCAACTCTCATACAAGTTAGCAAATAATTTTGCCAATTTATTTTCAACAGGGCAATTTAGTTTAAAATTACTGTCAACCTTAAAATAACAAAGTGAATTTATGTGTCACTTAAATTATCCTTTGACGAAACTTAAGATTTGTTAGACTGGGTTATCGGTTATTAGTTTTCTAATTCTGGCAATGGTTGAATAATGGTTTTATACTTTTTTAAGTTTTAATTTTTGTATTGTTTGGGGTGCCATACTCATGGCTCAGTCCTGACTGCCTGCTCAGGAATTACTTCTGGCAGAGGCTAAAGACCATATGTAGCTCTAAGGATCAAGGCAAAACAAGCAACCTTCCCCACTCTTCTGCCTCTCTGCTCCCAGTTCTCATCAAGTTTTAATAATGGCAATTTTACTTACTTTAAATGATGCTACCTTTGTTTTAAAGATTCTAAAACACTAACAAGAAGAAATTTTAAATGGAATCTTTTAAACTATGTGTCATGAAATTGATTTAGATACACAAAAAGAAGGAAAATGTCAAACCTGTTTTTCCCACTCAATATTCATAATTAGTATTGATCAGGAAAAAGAAGTTAGTGATGTGTACAAGTGTAGGAAGAAGGAATTTTTTTTTCTATTTGGTCTTGAAATTTATAAAGGAAGCTTCATCAGAGATATACCTGAGACTAGAATTAACTTCCTTAACAAAGCTGAGGGGATAAAGAGATGATGATGATTTGAATAAGGTAAAAGATTTTCCCAAAGCTCTTATTTCATGCATTCCAGTTGCTTACAATCGGATCTAGAAATATAACTTACCCTCCTTAAGTTCCAACCCTTACATATGAAGGTTGCCCTATTTCTAGCAGCATAATGGAATGGGCAAATACTCTGACGTGTGCTCTGGTTGATCATTTTTCCATGGAAAGCACTGGCCATCCCATGATTTGACTTATTTATTCTCCAACTTACTAAAGTCTTGACAGAAAACATGACGCTAGATTTAAAGTCTTCAATGAAAAAATAAAATGGGTCCCAGCAGCCGTTTGTGAACCTGCTGATTCTCTCAAGCAAAGAAGACTCCATCTGAGTAACTCAAATCGTGTCGATAATGGTGTGAAAATGTTATTTCACATTCAGTATATTAAAAGTCACAGCTTTCCTCTCTTCCCTGTTGATTTATTCATCTTCTGTCGTTCTATTAACTCATTACTGAACTTTTTAAAAGTTTCATCCTCCTGAGTGTACAATTAAACTCCTGTGAACTATAATAGGTATGAAGTATAAACTGAAGGCTGAACAGTCAGCATTCTCTGTTTTATAAGGTAATCATCTTTCCCAAATATAATGACCTGAATGTTGAAAGGAAAAGGAGGGTGAATGAACGAAACAACAATAGGTTTGTAAATACTTACGAAATAGGTTTACGTAAGTATTTACGGGGTCGATATTTAGGAAATCCCTCTTTTTATCTCCTAGTGATATATAGTTACCAATAACTTGACTCAAAGCACCAACTCCACCATCTCCTATGTGTGGCATAACTGTTTGATGTCTTGAGAGCAGTACCAAAGGATTAGATATATTGAATTCTCTCTCACGGCAGCTATGTTGGGAAATGAGGCTGATGGGGCAGATTGGTGGTTCAGTAACACTTAACTCCTGCTCACCAGATCTGTTTGGAAAAGGCAAAGGTGAAATTGTTCTATAGATATTTCAGTAGACAAACATAATTCAATATTAAGATGAAGGCACCAATAATGAGGCGAACATGGAGGAGGTTACAGAAAAACTTCTGATGTGTGGTACAGTTTTAAAATTAGAAATAAAGAAGCAGCCCCAAAGCAACATATCAACAAAAAGCTATAAAGAGTCTACATCAAAAAAAGCTGCCAAAAAGTATTTCCAGAAAGTGTGACAAAAATGACAGTTTTTATTAATATAGGAAAGTTATACAAGTCGATAAAAATGTACCAAGAATTCAAGAAGTGTAAAAAGGTCAGTGTAGACTATTGGCAAATAGCAAATACTGAGTATTTATCATTTAGAGGGGGAAATATTTCTATGTCAACTGTAATCAAACTAATATAATCAAACATTGTTAAATTATAACATCCTTAATACTGGTGAATAATTTGTTTATTCATATATAAAGTAATCTGTTGTACTGCAACAATGTGCTCTATGCATATATTCAAAATTATATACCTCAATTTATATATGTATAAAGATACAAATATGCAATAAATAATATGGTCAAGTGTAAGCTAAAACCAAGATGCAAGATGTATTTTCTTTTCTTTTTTTTTGGCTTTTTTGGGTCCCACCTGGCAATGATCAGGATGTACTCCTGGCTCTGCACTCAGGAATTACTCTTGGCGGTGCTTGGGGATCATATGGGATGCCAGGGGATAGAACCTATGTCTGGCGATGCAAGGCAAACATGCTATCTGCTGGACTATTGCTTCAGCCCTCCCAAGATGTATTTTCTAAATAACTATTCAAGAAAAGTCAATTTAAAGAATTAGAATGCAAAATTCTATGTATTCACAAATAATTCACTATCATTGATAATGGTGAAATGCAATGATTTAGCTACAGAGCATTTATGTAAAATCTGTAGGTATTCACTGCATACTGTATCACTGTCTTCCCATTCATCATCGATTTGCTCGAGTGAGCACCAGTAATATCTCCATATGTCCTGTCCATGCTAGTAGAGCCCAAGGGCTTCTGCTTGCTCCAGGAACATAAAGAGACTCAAATGATTCCATCAGGTATGGGAATGAGGTCTATAATTGTTACTGGTATTTGGCATATCAAGAGCTGCTACTGGCTGTCACTGTGCCCAGCCACTCATGAGGGGCCCAGGAGGGATGGCAGGTTCTAGCCCTGGCCTGCCACTCCAGCAGAGCCTCACAACAAGCCAGACGACCCTCCACTCCATGAGAACCTCCATTTTCCACATCTGGACTTCCCCCTCGTCAGAACTCCACCCAGCAGACCAGCCTATCACAGCCTGGCTCGCACAGCTGCAAGCGGCCGCGTGGTTCATCAATAAATGCTGGATTTTGATATGACTACAAGAGTATGCTACCTGCATGGTAGAGCCTGGCAAGCTACCCATGTAGTATTTGATATGCCAAATACCAGTAACAATTATATACCTCATTCCCATGACCTGATGGAATGGTTTGAGGCTCTTTATGTTCCTGGAGCAAGCAGGTGCCCTTGGGCTCTACTTGCATGAGACAGGTCATATGGAGATGTTTCTGGTGCCCGCTCAAGCAAATCGATGATGAACGGGAAGATAGTGATAGTGATAGTGATTTGGCATATCAAATATGACACGGGTAGCTTGCCAGGCTCTGCCATGTGGGTGGCATACTCTTGTAGTAACCTCTAAATCCAGCATTTATTGATGAACCTCCGAAAAGAATATAAGGTAAGGGGGCTGGAGCGATAGCATAACGGGGAGGGCTTTTGCCTTGCATGCAGTAAACCTGGGTTCAATGCCTGGCATCCCATATGGTCCCCACAGCACCGCCAGGAATAACCCCTGAGCATTGCTGGGTGTGACCCAAAAAAAACAACAAAAAAAAACACAGGAAAAAAACACAGAAAAAATGTAAGGTTCAAAACCTTTCATAGCAGATAGCGCATTTGCCTTGTGCGCGGATGATTCAGTTTGATCCCTGTTATCCTATATGATCCTCCAAGCACCGCCAAGAGTAACCCCTGAGCATCACCGGGTGTGACCAAAAAATATATGATTAAAACTAAGAAGAAAACAGCCAACCCCATCAAAAAAATGGGGGAGAAGAAATGAACAGAAGCTTCCAAAAAAGAAGAAATTCGAATGGCCAAAAAGGCATATGAAAAAGTGCTCTTCATCTTTAATCATCAGGGAGATGCAAATCAAAACAACAATGAGGTACCATCTCACCCCACAGAGACTGGCACACATCCAAAACAGCAAGAACAACCGGTGCTGGCGTGGATGTGGGGAAAAGGGGTCTCTCATCCACTGCTGGTGGGAGTGCCGACTGGTCCAGCCCTTTTTGGGAAAACAATATGGGCATTCCTCCGAAAACTAGATATTGAGCTCCCATTTGATCCAGCAATAACACTCCTGGGAATATACCCTAGAGACCAAAAAACACATAGCAGAAACACTATCTGTACTTCTTTATTCATCTCTGCGCTTTTCACTATAGCTAGAATCTGGAAACAACCTAAATGCCCGAGAACA
The DNA here is from genome assembly GCA_021461705.1 of Cryptotis parvus. Classification (NCBI taxonomy): domain Eukaryota; kingdom Metazoa; phylum Chordata; class Mammalia; order Eulipotyphla; family Soricidae; genus Cryptotis; species Cryptotis parvus. Next base: position 97,401 of record JAJIBD010030694.1, on the reverse strand, counting down.
GAGGACTGGCTAAAAGAAACTGTGGTTCATCTACACTATGGAATACTATGCGGCTGTCAGAAAGGATGAAATTATGAAATTTACCTGCAAATGGATGGACATGGAGTCTATCAAGCTGAGTGAAATTAGTCAGAAGGAAAAAGGACAGATATAGAATGACTGCATTCATTAATAGGATATAGATACCAGTGTTTTAATAAATATGGGAAATGGTAATGGCAGATTAAAACTCACCACTGAATATACACAAAAGAGACTTAAGTGACAAACTCTAAATATCTGCAGGGCTAGCCATAATGTGTAAAATAAGAGGGAGAGAGATGCAGAGACAGAGAGAGAGATAGAGAGAGAAAGAGAGGAAAACTGGGGTACCTGCTATTAAGGCGGGTGGGGGATGGGAGGGGGTGGGGTACATTGGTGGTGGAAATGGGGCACTGGTGGAGGGATGGGTGCTGGAATACTGTATTACCAAGAACCAATTATGAACACCTTTGTAAGTGTATGTTTCACGGTGGTATAATAAAAAAATTTTTAAAAAAAAATGAGTGTAGATGTCTTTTTAAAATAACTTTCTGGAGTCTGGAGCGATGGTCCAGCAGGTTGGGCATTTGCCTTATAAGCAGTCGACCCAGGTTCAATTCCCTGGCTTCCCCATATGGTTCCCCAAGCACTGCCAGGAGTAATTCCTGAGTGCAGAGCCAGGAGTAGCCCTTGAACATTGCTGGATATGACCCAAGAAGCAAGCAAGCAAAGAATTAATTGATTGGTTAATTAATTAACGTTCTGCTCTTGGGCTGACTGCACAGACAGTGTAAGAAAGCACTTGCCTTATACACAACACTAAGCTGGGTTCAATCCTGGCACCACATAGAGCCCTTGAGCTCTACCAGGAGTGATCTCTCGCACAGAGTCAGACATAATCCCTGAGCATAGTTGGGCATGGTTCAAGCCTCCTTCTTGCCAACCCCACCCCAGCACTCCCCAAAACACCAAAGAACTTTCTATTCATTCCTTTAGTGTTTAGGGCCACACCCACCCACCATAAGGCTTATTTCTGACTCAGTATTATAATTTTTTAAATCACTGGTAACTTTAACATCTGTTTCTGAACATCTCTGTGTGGCTGTGTATTTCAGACATCTTGGAATCTGTTGATTCCTTCCAAGGGCCTTACTGAGTTCATCAGAAAATCCCTTTTACTTTACCTTCAAATTATATTGACAATTTAATACCAGTCTCATTTCTTAGCCACTACCAAGTCCTAATTTACTTTTCTGGCCAATGCTTTCTTTTAATAGGCTCTCATGTCCATAAGTTCATCCTTTCGCTATTTATTTGATTCTGTTTACCACTTCCCACAAGGTGTATATGTGTTATTTCTGAGGGTTACTGCTTGTGTCTCAAAATGGTTGACCAGTTTCACATATCACAATTCTCACACTGAGAACTTTTTGTGGCCCAGTCAGCACCATCCCTGAGTGTAACTACAGTAGACTTTTGGTAGTGTATTTGATATATGCACTCACCTAGGAAACCGACATACTATAAAATTTAGTTTTTAAATAACTTTGCTTTTACCAAACACCAAGAGTTTTCCCTTGAGGGGGTAGCTATAAGCTGAATGAAATAAAGCCAAGAAGCAATATCTGATGATCCAAGGCCATAAGGATGCCTGTTCACCCCATATTTATTTCTTCTTCAATTTCGGCATTTGCAGTTTAGGGCTATTGTTGATACCTTTATGCCTTTGACTTATAATAACTAACAGAGTCTGCTCTATTATGTCTAGCAAAGTTCGTATGGCCAGGATTAGACAATTCTATACAAAGACATGATATCATACTGAAATGTGTCTTTTTTAAATGCTGCATAGATTTCAGTAGAGGTAACATATTCTGGTATCAGAACACTAGGCCTCCACATTGCTATTTCTCATATTTCTTTTATAACTGGGCTTCCCATATATTGCTTATGGTATCTTTTCCATCACAGATAACATCAAATGCCATATGGTCTCCTGAGTCTTGTGGCCCAAATAACATAGCAGAGCTGTTTGTACCACAGCTGAGATCTGATACAAAGTCCTTTCCATTTATAAACTCTACTTATGATAGAAGTCTTCTGTGAATAAACTGCAGCACTGTGTGAAATATGTCACATCCAGAATTGAAAATGATCAAACCAACAGTTTTACATCTTATTTGTAAAAGACTCAAGATGCAATCATTTGTATTTTATACCCGAGAGGATAGCCTAGTTTTCCCAGGACCACAGACCTTTGAAAACTATACTTTGATAGTAGCCCTGGAATTCACATAGGTTCCATCTCTCATTTCCTGGGGTGCATAAATTTGGCCAAGTCTTTCAATATAGTGTATGTGTTTTACCCACCTGCTTGATTAAAGAGCTATATTAAAATACTGTGCACAAATGCAAACTGCATGGGGCATTCAAATAATACAGCACCATTGAACAGACACATAGTACTATCAACTTGTGATTGCTGGGCCAGAGTGATTGTACAGTGGGTAGGCTATTTGCCTTGCATGTGTCCAATCCAGGTTCAATCCCTAGCACCTCCTGTGGTTCCCTGAGTATTGCCAAGAGTGATTCCTGAGTGTAGAGCCAGGAGCAACCCTTAAGCATTGCCATGCATGACCAAAAAAAAACAAACAAAATATCCTGTGTGTATGTGTGTCCTTAGAGGTTTAAGAAATCAAACATATCTATTTCAAAATTACAACTAAGATATTCAATAAAGGTAGTGCAGACTGTATGAGTCTGACACAGCCTGAGAATCATTTTATTATTTTTGTGCAATTATATTCCTAAAGGCAGGATAAAACATATTAAATTTTCAATTATCAGTCTACCTTGCAAAGAAAACTGCCTCAACTTTATATAATCTTTAAATTATCTATATAATGATCTTTATAATAATTTACTTAACCTAAATAAATTAACAGGTATACATTTAGTAAATGATTATGGAATTCATGTTTGAGTACCTTATACTTTGTATCAGATTTAGAATTCTTTTTGTCTCCAATTAATTATAGATGAAACCACACCATCTCTTTTTATTAGAGATACTAATAATCATCAATATTTAATCAAGTTTCGTTAAATAAACAGATAACATTTTTACTACACATCAATCTTGCCCTTCAATCCCCATATTCAGGATGCTACATTAAATATACTATTATATTAAATACTAGAGTATTAAGATCTGATCCTAACTCCAAACTTTCTTAATGATAATAGCTGCATCAATATTATTGTGTCTCAAAATGGTTGACCAGTTTCACACATCACAACTAATTTGCACTATTATTTCAGAAATTATATAGTTCTTATTTCTGTAATGGAATCAATTACTATCACTATCACTATCTTCCCGTTGATCATCTATTTGCTAGAGCGGGCACCAGTAATATCTCCATATGTCCTGTCTCATGCTAGTAGAACCCAAAGGCATCTGCTTGCTCCAGGAACATAAAGAGCCTCAAACCATTATATTAGGTCATGAAAATGACCTAATATAAATGTTACTGGTATTTGGCATATCAAATATGACACGAGCAGCTTGCCAGGCTTGTCGTGCGGGTGGCATACTCTTATAGTCACCTCTAAAGAAAGCATTTATTTATAAACTTCTCGTGGTGCTAGCAGCCCCCGAGCTGGTCTGTGATAGTCTGGTCTGCTGGGTGGAGTTGTGACGAGAGGGAAGTCTGGATGTGGAAAATGGTGCCCCCCATGGAGTAGTGGGGGTCATCTGGCTTGTTGTGAGGCTCTGCTGGGGTGGCAGGCCAGGGCTAGAACCCGCCATGCCTCCCGGGTGCCTCATGAGCAGCTGGGCACAGGGAGAGCAAGTAGCAGCTCTGCCCCCATGTCTGAGAGTCTCTGGTTCAGCATACCTGGGCCGGATTGAAGTAAAACTGCTGCAGGGTGGATGTTGATGATTCATGCTGTGATAGTCTGGTATGCTTGGTGGAGTTATGATGAGAGGGAAGTCCGGATGTGGAAAATGGTGGCTCCCATGGTGTATGGAGGTCGTTTGGCTTGTTGTGAGGCTCTGCTGGGGTGGCAGTAATCAATTACTATAATATATATTATTTTATTAGCCTTGATCACCAGAACATGGACACCAATAGTTTCTTAGAAATTCAAACTTCTTACCAGAAAATCCAATGATTGGCAAATATAATGCTTTCTATACTCTTTTGATAACTTTTCAAGCTACTTTCTCCAACTTTGCCCATTCAGTTACATGAGTCTCTTCTACTTTATGCCAAAGTTAAAATTTCTGTTTGACTAAATATGTACTATTGTTTTTCTCCAAGATAAAAAGAGCCATCTTACTAGAAGTCTGTTACAATTATCTAAGGCCCCTTACAGCGTTGCAAATTTTGTGTGATGAAATTGCTATCCAACATGACAGATGTACCACTGCGAAACTTGATGTTCACTCCACTCTATTACTCCTTTCCACCAAATATATGCCTTGAAATGAGTTTTATTATATTTCCCTCTTACCTAGTTTTTTAAATAATAGCCGATTAAATGCCATTCCCTTTCATCTTATCTCTTATTTCATTAGTAGATTTTTAGCAGGATTTTCCCAGTTGCTGTGTTTTCACTTGACCCTGGTTATTGGTTAGAGCAACATAGGACAGGCAGAAAAGTATCCTCTGAAAGTTATATTGTCTTGCAAAGCAAGATTCAGCACCATCTTCAAACAAGAGTTCTACTAACTTAGGAGATGTAAGATGCTGCTGTAAGCACAGAGACCTGGGAGCTTTCATATCTGAGTAAGCAACATGCATAATAATTCCATACAATTATTATTGTCTTACTTATTTTTACCAGGAAACAGGAGCACAATGTCTTAAAGAATTCTTATATAGGAGCTCCTATATCATTAAATTAAATTTTTATCTTATCAGGGGATGTATAAATTGAAATAAAATCTCAGCCATTACTTTAATAGTCTGGCTATTGATAGTCCCTCAAATATTTTAAAATTAAAGAAAGAAGTAAAAAACTCATACTTGAATTCTTATCAGCTTCAGTCTCCTCCCAGGAGGGATATCACTTGTATCATTTGTCTTTCTGTTGTTCACCGATTTGCTCAAGCAGGTGCCAGTAACATCTCCACTAGTTGGGAATGAGGTCTATTATTGTTACTCTTTTTGGCATATTGAATACACCATGGGTAGCTTGCCAGGCTTTGCCATGGCTCTGGGTTCATCCCAGGGGACCCAGTCTTTTCTATGACAGACCATTAACTATCCAGGACCCACAGGGTCCATTTGTACATCAAATGGTACATTTTGGTGAAAGGTAATTTCTTGGTGAAGGACTCTGTTGTGAAGTGTTAGTGTCCAACATCATTGACAGTTGTAGAAATCCATGCCTCACCCTTGAAGAGTGTTTGGTTTATCCGTTCAGCACACAAAGCAAAAATATGTTCAGCATCCTTATATCCTAACTTAGTGACAGTTAAGAAATTTGAGAATAAAAACCCTATTTTAACAATTATCTGCCATTTTCTAGGATCTCTTTGGAATGAGAATTGTTAGCTGGTACCTTTTCCCATTTCTTTTTCCCTTTTCTGTAAATTAGATGCATTAAAGCTTTGATACTTATCTTAGATTGCTTATACTGAGTACTGTATCATGAATTTTCAAGTTAGTACTGATTCCAAGTGGCCTTTCACAAGTCCCCACTACTTGTCACGGAATCTTCATTTACATTGCTCCATCCAATTAAGCTGTTGATTATGAGGAAACAAATAATTGCTGTAAAAAAACTCACTTGATACTTTTACTTGCATATTTACCATTTTATGCTTCTCACAGTGTCATGATGCTTACTCATAAAATTTGATATCTCTGGTTCTCTATTACTATCCCTCTGAGCTTCTAGAGCAGTAGGTAAAAAGTTGTGTGATTTGGAATGTTCTTAGAAATCCTCCAAACTGTGTTTTATAACCCTCCTCTAAGTGTTTCCCCCCTCTGAATTTTCCTTCTTGTAGCCTCCTATCCTCCTACTTGGCCCCACAGTTCATATTTCATGTGGTGGCCACCCATTCAAGTGATTTCAACTATGACCCTTGTGGAATATCCTGGGAGACTCACAGTTAGGAACTTTGACTCCAGTTGAGAACAGCTGCTCTAACACAGTGACCGATGGTTGTTGATATAATATGAAGAGTTTAGCCCTCCCGACATGATTGAAGAAATAGTAAGGTATAGCTTCTATACGCCATGTCCAGGCAGTCAGATTGGAGATATCCTCTGTGCGGTTGTCAGAGGAGTGAGAAAACCAGACAGGAAACAATGAACAAACAATACATGATCTGTTCAACCACCAATCATTCCCCTCAATGAATCAATAGCAGCTGGATCTCATGTCCAGTTCCCTAGCTCTGTGTATAGAAAGCTACCTGAAGACACTAACTGTGGAACACTGCATAGCCTATGACTAATGGTTACCTTAACTTTAGTGAAAATCTTAATAGAACTTCATTGCTGGGAAAAAGAACAGTATACCTCAGATTACAAGCAACTGTCTTCAATCCAATTATAAACTGCATGAAACTGAAATCAGCTACTACTATAACTAGTGATTACTTACATGCACATCACCAGATAATAGTTTATTTCTTCACACACACACACACATACACACACACACACAAAGGTGATATGGTTTCATCTTGACTATTCAAAAACAAACAGAAAGACTAAAGCAAAGAAGTTTCTTGTTGATTATTCTGGAAGGGACTATGTGTGAATATTTGATCACCAGAATCAATGACTTCCTACTGAAAAAAAAACGGCACGATTTATTTGGTCAAATGCTACTCAGGACTGTCTCTGCAGTCAGGACTGTCCCTCCAGTCAGGACTGTCTCTCATACTGTCCTCAAGAGCACCTTCACACCAGTGTTCCAAAAGCAAAGTCCAGTGGTACTACCAGCCACTGGGGAAGCACGCCGAATGTGAGCACCTCCCTGATGGAAAATTGTGACCTTGAATTCAGCATCTCAGAACTGAGTGAAGAAGCTTAAATGGTCAATCTGCAAAGTGGAGCCACATACGTTTATTTTGCTGAAGCTCAATCCCAGGAAATGCAACTTCAGGCTGTGTAAGGAAAATAAACAGAGACAGTGGCATTTTCACTCTCCTAAGCAGTTTATCCAGATCAATATGGGAAAGATTGGTCCTTCGCTGGGGCTGATCTAGCCTTAATGAAGGATTTTGCTCTCTAAGGTTGACATGCCAGCCACCTTCAGGAGTGTTAGAATATTGAGTTTCCCTTTCAAAAATTTAGAGGAAAGACAATATCAGCATGACAAGCACAAGGTAGAATGATTTTTAAAAAATCCATAAACAAGTTTTGTTTTTCTAAAGTAGATACAAGGTGTCAGTAAAGGTATCTCTTTTTTTTATAATTTAGGAAGAAAGGCACAGTGTCCTAGCAAAGCAAAAAGTCCACTTTGAAACTTACTTTGCTTTATTAATTTTCCATTACCCACTAATGAAAATGTGTATACTAGAATTCATCTATGCCAAGCAGCTATTTTCACGCAACTCAGCATATTTACATTGCATCTTAGAAATGCTGTCTATGATACATTTTTGTACTTTTCTTGCTTCTTCAAACTGAATCGAAATGTTCCTACCTCCAGGCAGTCTTCCATTATTTTGGTCTTTTTCTAGGATCAAAGTGGTAGGTACCCTCTTTCATTCTTTCCATGCAAAGCAATAGTGATATTGTTTATGTTTCATCTTCTGAACTGTACTAAACATCATTTGAAGAATCTATATATTTCCATTTCTTTGAATCACTTACTATTGGAAATTTTTTAAACTCTTGAAAATATTTAAAACAAAGTGTGTACCAAATGAATATTTGAGACTTATTTAATATTTCTAACTATTTTAAAATATATACAATATGGTTTGATACAAATATAATTTAGTTCTAGAATCAGATATACACCAAGTTGTACTCAGGGTTTACTCCTGATGCTGTGCTCAGAGATAACTCCTCTTAGAGCTCAGGGGATCATGTTTGGTGGTGGGGATTATACTGGAGTCAGCCTCATGCAATGCAAGTGCTCTACTCACTGACTACCTTTCTAGTCCATGGCACATACTTTAAAATTAAACTGATTTTTCCAGACAATTATATATGTTAGTCACTGGAAAATGTGTAATTATTAAACATGATTCTTTTAGTAGTAAATTACCTAGCTTGTTTAAAAAAGGTATCTCTTAGACATATATCCCATGGTATTAATCTTTTGAAAATGAATATATAGAAGCATTTCTTTATGACAGAACAGCATTCCTAGGAATAAGAGAAACCAGTATTTCTAGAATCCTCTTGTAGGGTTTTCATAATTATCAGTACTTGAAATTTTATCTCAGCCTTTACAAAGATTGCATTAGCATAAAATGTGTTCTTTTGATTTAATATATTCTTTGAAGGGGAAAATATTCACCAGAACTAAGAGTTGGGATGGGAAATTATTACCTGCCAGGTGACAAATAGTACTTTATACTGATGAGAAATGTATTTTTAAAAATGCAAATTACTGAATTTGAGTTGACACTCAACCCTTTTGGAAAGAAATTGCAAAATTCAAATAGAATATCCACTATTAAAGTAATAGTGCTATTTGAATTGTAGCAAATTGCAAATCCAAAATTAAGGTGTTCTCTTTTTTCTGAATGTTACCTTTATTATAACATTGTGTTAAACCATGTCTTACCATGATTCAGCAGAATTAGGGTTCCTTAAACTAGAAAAAAAGATGATTGTACTTACTACTTATGAATACTCTTTAGAACTTTGAGCTAAAGATCTTGTTAAAGGAAACAGTTTTACTGATTATAATGATGCGTTTTGTTAACTATAATCCAACAGGTACTTGTCTTTGAAGAATCTTCACTACTTATACTCAGACTATTCCAAAGAAACGACTATTTTTGTTGTTATTATTGTCACTCTACCTTTATTATATTACAGAATTACAACTCAAACCTAAAGATGCTTATTCTTGGGGATATTAACTCTTAAATATTAGTGTACCAAGATTCATTCTACAAATGTTTACATCATTTATTCTCATGGATTTACAAAGACATGAACAGTCTAGAAAAAGTATTATCAAGAAGGTCGCTATGCATGGATCCCTAACTGAGCTCAGAAACAGTCACTCCTTAAAGATTGTAGGGGTAGGACATTTGCCTTGTACATTGCCTTGTACCGACCGACCTGGATTTGATACTGGGTTGAATACCGGACCATGCTATCTGGTCCCCAAGCACTGCCAAGAGTAATTCCTGAGTGCAGAGCCAGGAGTAACCCTTGAACATCGCCGAGTGTGACTTTAAAAACAAAAAATTAAAAATAAATAAAAAAATAAAGACATAAACTGGAAGAAGTACTTCTAGGCTGCCATTATCTAAATTTAATGTTGATCTCTAATACCAATCATTAAGTGGTTAGTAGTATTGAATGTTACTACTTCTCAAAACCTTTCAATGAATAGTCATGGAATACTTGAGGTCTTTATTTTTATGAAATCCTGCAAACTTGAGGACCTGCCTCCCCTCCTGTCTTCCATGTACAGAATCTCATCCCCTGCTCCGTTCCCGCTTTCTTTCATTCCTTCACATGGACTGAGCCCGGGCGTCAGCTCTCAGCCCTGGGTCTTCGCACTGTGTCTTCCACCCCAGGGATGAATGAACTAATTGCTCGTTTTTGGTCTTTTGTCCTTTTTTTTCTTTAAATAAAGATTTACTTTAAACACTGTGACTTACAAAGTACAAACTTTTTCACAATATATTTGCTAGAAAGATTCATCCTTCAGCACCAATCCCACCACCAGCGTGCCCCCACCACCACCAGAGACCTGCATTTCCCACCTCCCGTTGCCTGCTCACTTAGCCAGCATCAATTATGTTGATCATTACAGCTTATAAGGAAATAGTAATGATAAAGTCATGCTTTTATTTATTTTTTTTTTGGCTGGGGTGATGTGTGGGAGTCTGGTTTCCAGAACGCATGGGGGTTTCTACTGACAATCCCAGACACACCACCACTACAGCTTTGGATCACACTTATTTCACATTTATCTCAACGTCTAATTGGGCTTTTTCTACCCATGGGGGTGGGGGTGAGGTGGGTCTCTGTCAGGCTGTGGAGTCGGACCTTGAAAGTGGCTGCGGTTGTGATGCATGAGGTTTTCTGGCCTCTGAGAGTCCATGGGGGGTGGGGGGGGCTGCTGACCACCAGACCTGCACCCTTGCAGGTCACCTCATTAGCCTAGTACAAGCTGAGCAGGCGCAGCTCAGCCCCTCCCGTGCCTCTGTCCCTGGTTCCTAGCTGGCTGCAGTTCACGGCTGGCCCATCAAGTCTTGCTGGATGCACTGAGTTAGGAGAGGGGCCTCTGCTTCAGCTACTCCGGAAGCCTGGTGGAATTGATTGCCTAGTCCTTCATACCTGAACTTGAACTGACTTGTCTGTTAGGTGGACTCTGCCGTGCTGTGGAGTCCAGACCTTGAAAATGGCTGTAATTGTTCTTTTTTATACTCCTTCCAGGTTAGAATATATTTCCTCAGAGAGGAAGTGCATGCCCATGAACATTCTTTTTCTTTCTATACTCTTCTTTCCTATATTCTTCACTTCATAGTACAGCAGGTAAGGCACTCACCTTGTATGTGACTGATCTATTATTGACACTTGACACAGTTTCCCATGCACCACCAGGAGTGATCCCTGAGCACAGAGCCAGGAACAAACCATTAAGCACTGCTGGGTGTGGTCCCATAACTAAAAAAAAAAGAGTGCAAAGGTCCCAAATTAAAAAAAATAACTGGCCCTCAACATCTTTTTGATGTCTAAACAAAAGAGTAGTACATGGTATTTCTGATCTTATTTTTCTTCTATTTGTCTACAGGTATGCAATAAGCCACTCAAAATTCAGCTTTTGCAAATTACAGCAGTAAGGACCTGTAACAACAACTGAAGAGTATCCTGATTTCTCTGGGTCAGGCATTTGAGAGACTAGCATAGCGTTTCTTTTTTTTAAGGATCTCTCATAGAAACAATCAGTTGTTTGCTGGGACCGTAGTGATAACGTTGCTTTCCAGGGCCAATAGAGACTAGAGGTCGCTCATGTCCCAGGCCAGGTGATGTTTGCTCATGACCAGTGGTTTGGTTCCTTTCTAGAGCAGTTTCTTGTTTGTCCTTATGTCATGGAAGCTGAATATTTCCAGGGACCAAAAACCTGGGCAGAAACTGCAAGGCCTTTCATCAGTTAGCCTTGGAAAGGACACACTAGTACCCTCTCATGTTTGTGTTGCTCACCAGACTGTGATATTACACCAAGACTGTGTACCAGGAAACAGAACCATTGCAGGTCTCCACGGAATATCACAGAGGCTTCAAATAAATCCTGCTTATCAAAGCTTTGACGTTTTCAAAACTTTTTTGTTTTATTCATACCCTTTTGCTAGTTTTGCTTTTTGGGGACACATTCTGACACATTATATGCTCAGGGATCACTCCTGGGGGTGCTTGGGAACATATGTGCTATTAGTGATTGATTCAAGGTCAGTCCTGTGAAAGACACCCACCTTACCCCCTCTAGCATATCTCTGGCCCTATTTATTTCTTTTATGCTTAATTCTCTGCCCAAGTCTCCCTTCTTATCTACATATTTGTTATTTTCTTTATTCGGGGTAGAGGAGAGGTGTCCCTAGAGGTATTCGGGAGGCCAGTGGCAGGCTCAGCTGTGATTCACAACCAATCAGGAAGGCAGATCAGTGCACTGGCTCACGGATGAGATGTTGCTCAGGCTCTGTGGTGCCAGGGATTAACCAGGCAACTCTGATGGTGCTCAGAGCCTCCACAGTACTGGAAGTGTTCACAGTACCAAGTGATGCCAGGAAACGAACCAGGGTATGAACAGGCAAGGTAACTGCTCTTCTATATGCTGGCCTCTTTACCACACCAGGACATCAACAGGCTAGGTAATTACTCTTCTATATTTTGACCCCAATTAACATGCTCTTTACTTTTGTAACAAAAATCTGATTTGCTTTCGAAACTGCTAAACAGTCTCCATTTTGCCAGAGTATTATCAGATCAAAAATTTATCAGGGGTTCCTTATATTAGGTATAACCACATAATATTTCTATTATTTCTGCTTTTCTCATGTGCTGTCAACAGTCTCACATGACCTCATAGCAGAAGTACACTCTCTGGGTCATGGTGATGGTTCAAAGTGCTGGAGCACATGCTTCGCATGCAGAAGCCCCTGGTTGATCCCCAGCACATGAACCCACAAATACTACCAGAAGTGATTCCTGAACACTGACCTGGCTTATAGCCCTTAGCACTGCCTTGCAAGCATGAAACTGCAAGTTCGATCAACAGTACCACCCAAATATTCTGAACACAGTCTTGGTGATCTTCTATGGGGGAACAGAGGCAGAACCTGCAGCCAGGTGGACCACAACCAGATAGCGTGGCCACTAGTATGTACATGCAAGTGAACATATGATCAAGAGGATAAGTAAATACTCAATAGAAATTCAAGTCCTAGAGTATTAAATTTTGATTCTATTGACCAGATATTGCTAAGTAATGGAAGTATAGTACATTTGTTGTCGTTTTTTGTCTCAGCCCCCAAACAAAGAGACCTCCTGTCTTTTTTTATTGTGTTCTAGGAATAGCTCTCCACCCAGAGATCACTCCTTGTGGTGCTCAGGGAACCAACCATAATTGAGTACAGGGGGTGAACCTGGCTGCCAGGTACAGGGCAAGTGTGCTACCTTTTGTACTAACTCTCTGGCATCAATGCCTAACTTTTTTTGAAATATAAATTTTCAGAGATAGATTTTTAAATTTAATTTTTGAAATGGGAACTATGTGGTATTTATCATCTAATACATTAAGTCCTTTTCTAGAATTTAAAAGTACTTCTGCACACCAGAGCTACCCGTGTCTTATTTGACATGCCAAATACCAGTAATAATTATAGCCCTCATTCCCATGACTTAATGAATTGTTTGAGGCTCTTTATGCTCCTGGAGTGGGCAGATGCCCTTGGGCTATCTCACATGTGACAGGACGCATTGAGATGTTACTGGTGTCCACTTGAGCAAATCGATGGTCTACGGGAAGACAGCGATACAGTGATAAGTGGAGGAAAATAGGTCAACATTACTAAATTTATCAAGCATAAAAGAAATTACTTAGATGAGTCTGAACTAATTACTAGCCTACAAGGACTTTTTTCAATTATAAATCTGATTCCTTTACATCTACCTTTCGCTAAACTTCAGCTTGCATTTAATACTCATAAATCCCTTCACAGCAAACTTATTCTCTGCTACTTTTCTCAAAGAGTGAGACAGCTTATTTTAGTCAGGTTTAAAATTCATTTAAGATTCATGTATTCTCAGTCTTAGACAAAACACTAACCTTTTGGTGTTTGGCCTTAACTTTGTCAAACATAACTTCCTGCCTTAAAAAAAGTTTTAAATGTTAATTAAAAACACTCAAAGTGTCTTAGTCAAAAAAATATCCTGAACTTAGACCTGTTCTCGCCTACAAAATGATGAGCTGCAGTAAGAAGCATATGGATTAAATGTCTCTGCAAATTTAATGTGAATTTAAAAATTAGTATTTGGAAAACATGTCTGAATTTTGATGAATTAACTAGTAACAATGTCGGAGCTTAATCTAACTTAATCTCATACAAATTGCAGTCAGTTCTCATTTCTCCATTCAAAATTGGGGGCATACACCCAGATTATGTTCAATATTTTCCAGATTTCCAATCAGGAGTTCAAAGTTTAATATTTTCCAAAGGAGTCTTATGTGACAATGATGACCTTGATATCATTTACAGTCGAAACTGACTCAGAAAGCTGGTTCAAACTGAAACAAGAGTTTGAGATTAGTAAATGTTTGGGATTTCAGAGATGATTGAAGATGAAAAAAAAATCTGATCTTCTATGGGAAAGTGAATCTCTACATTATTATCATTTTTATTCATGTAAGATTTAAAATCCACATACTTTCAAAGGGATTTGAATCAGTACATAATAAACTTATATGCAATTGCCCTGAAGTTAGTGCAAGACCTGTTTTCCCAATATTTTAACAGTGTTTCAAAAATTACTTACACAGACATTGATGGTTACCTTGCTATAGAATATGTGCCTTGAATGTGTGCATGGTGTAGTGACAAATAATTAAATGTCTACCTTTATATGGGATGAAGGGAACCTAGTAGTTCTCAGAGGTCAATCCTGGCTCTGTGCTCAGGAGCAAGACCTGATTGTGCTCTGGGCCCATATGAAGTCCTGAAATTCTAACTGGAGTCAGTCGCAAGCATCAGACAAGAATCTTAAGTATTATCATTCTGGCCCTCCAGCCCCATTTTATTTATTTATTTATTTATTCATTCATTCATTCATTCATTCATTCATTCATTCATTCATTCATTTTTACTTTTTGGGTCACACCCGACAGTGCTCAGGGGTTACTCCTGACTCTGCACTCGGGAATTACTCCTGGCGGTGCTCAGGGGACCGTATGGGATGCCAGGGATCGAACCTGGGTGGTCAGGTCACATGCAAGCAAGTCTACCTGCTGGACTATGTCTCCAGCCCCAGCCCCATTTTAAAAGGTATAATGTGAATGGAAGAAACAGACAGTAGATACACAGATTGATTGTAATAGACATAATACTTAATATAAAAAATAATAGGGGTTCTATCTTTATATTGGATAGAATAGTGTTAAGTAACAATAGTTGCCCTGATTGAGAAAGATGAGAAAATAAAACTGTGTTGCCCCAGAGCTTTGTGTAATTTGATACCATGGTCTTTTTTTTTTTTTTTTTTTTGCTTTTTTGGGTCACACCTGACAATGCTCAGGGGTTACTCCTGGCTGTGCTCGGGGACCATATGGGATGCCGGGATGGAACCTTGGTCGGCCACATGCAAGGAAAATGCTCTACCCGCTGTGCTATTGCTCCGGCCCCCCACGGTCATTTTTCATCTGAAACAAATCTTGAGTATACATATAATACGTATAATTTTTCCAAAATACTTTGAGATTAGAGACCAATATGGATTCATGCTTGTCTTGTCAGGGGAATACTGGACCTGCCCAGGTATCAGATGCCTGGGTTTCTGATACCTGGCTCAGAGCGTCACCTTCCTACTTATTGCCACTACCCTTTTTGTGTATATGTAAACTTCAATTCTTCTTCATTTTTTGGACAGGCGTACTATAAAGACAACTGAATTGTCCCTACTGAAAAGTCCTGTGCATTTAGCATTTGAGCAAAACTCTTCTTGCAAAGAAATCACGTTTTTAAAGTACCAAAAGGAGTTCAGGCTTAGTGAGTCTCAGCGGCAGGTAAGAACTAATCTCACTCAAGGATATTCTTCCTGGCATATGCAGAAGCTGGATAAAAATGAATACATGGTAGCTAATTCCTGCATGACTATCTTAAATTTATGTTTCTCATACCCATTTCTTAGAGACACCTTCCTTCTACTTGCTGTTTACTATCTCAATTCTTGCTGTTGCTATTGTTCTTTAAATGGTTGCAATCTGCCTGTTAAAGGGAGCTCCTGTCTAACAGATAAAATACTGGTTTGATAGATGGTATGGTTTGATAGATGGTATCTTCTGAGATTGTTCTTTAGTCCTTCAGTAGAGACTTATTTAAAGTTTCATTCTTGAGACCCCTCCCTTCAGCTGTCTTTCTCACTCATCTCTCTCTATCTCCACTTTATTATTTTCCTGTTTTTAGCTTGATCTTGAAATTGATGCAGAAGAAACATTATATGATATTAAGGGGAGAAGCTTGATATCTTTTTAGGAAAAAATGTCACTTCTATATATAACTTACTGTTAGTCTGGTTTGATCCAATCCTTATGACTTTATCCTCTAACATTACTTCTACATTATACCACAAACTAGATTTGATTGGGGAATAAAGTCATAATCATTAGGATATGTATGGAGGAAGATGCCAGCTTATTTGTAGTTTTATATTTTTTCTTCTGAATAAAAACAAGAAATTTTAATTGCAAGTACACGTCTCATTCTTATTTTGGTTATATCCATGGCTTTCTTAAACTACTTTTCATTTAAAAGAACCATTTGGTCTGTCTGCTATATTGACAAGAAAGGACTATGGTGTTGAGACTTTCCATCTCTTGTCTGTTTTAATTTTTCTCAAGACATTTTATCTGTTTAAAGTAGCAAAGCACTATCTCAGAAGAAAACTGTTATAAATTTTTATTTGCTAGGAAGAAAAACAAATCCTCATACTTGAAAATGGCCTAGCATGTTAAATTTTTCTATATTAGTTCTTTAAATTCTGTTTTTCTTCTTATAGTAGAATTGTTTATTTTACCTTTTCTTCATATTTCACTGCAAACTCTTGTCATTATAAACATTTTAAACTAACATCATGATAACAAATTATTTTAAGACATAGAAATGTTAGTGTTTTCACTTATATTCCTAACATGTCATGCCCCAACCATTCTGTCTTCAATACTGAGCAACTGTTGATTTTAATGAATGCCAATGCTTCCAATTCCCAAAGTGATTTTTAAAGATGTATTTTGGTGTTTCCACATGTAAGCATAGTATTTACTCCTAAGTCAGAGAATGCAAAAGGCACCAACTTACTAATATATCCTAAAGGGAACCAGACCTATTCATTTTGAGGACTGAAACAAATCTTCCATCTTTCACTTAGTCTACTTACTAGTGTCAGAAACCCACCATTGTTAGAACTGGAGAGACCAGAGAGATAGTACAGTAAGTGGGGTGCTTCCCTCACATGCTTCAGGACTAGTTCTGTCCCTGGTACCCCTTATGGTCAGTCTCCTGAGAGTGCCAGGAGTGATCTCTCTAAACATAGCACCAACTCCTTAAGTGTTAAGTAAGTCCTTAGCACCATCTGGTATGGTCCCAACAACTCCCCTCCCCAAAAGAACAAACAAAAAACAATCTTTCATAGTCCATCCAAGTCACTTCATTTAAGTGAATGGCAAATAAATATTAAGTATCTACTTACTTAGATGTACTTAGGTAACATATTTAATTTGCTTTCAATTTAGGTTGTAGTGACCACAGAGTTGCTTAGATTTCCCTGTGGTCACTGATACTAAGTTAGAGCAGAGCATATACTCCCATCAAATTCTTGTCCAAAAATTGGTGATAGAAAACTATAAGGCTGATAGAATTAATAAGCCTAATCCCAGGATTTTCCTCACACAGTTTCCATCTTGTTCAAATTTTACACTCATTTCCTCCAGGTTTTAAGTATCTGCACTCATAATATATTTTCAGTCCTTTATCATGACATAGACTTTTTTAGTCCCTATACCTGGTTGGTCCTATCCCCATTTTAAAATGGTTTTTAGACTTTCACTAAATCTTCAATTTCTGTTCTAATAAACAGAAGAGAACAGGGCAGACTTTTTTCATTTTATTTCCCTAGCCCCACAATATTTGACCTCATCTATTTTGTATCTTTAAAATGTCATTTTAATTTTAGGACCAGGAAATAGTATAGGAGGTGCTTGTACTTATGTAGCTGAACTTGAATGGATATGTGGCAAGACATATGGCTCTCTGAGCACTGATCAATGTGCCCCCCAGTGTAATTTTAATTGCTACTAAGGATAAAAAATTTTATAGAAAACTAGTTATGTTGGTCGAAATATCAATGTTCACATTTATCTTCATAAAACTCAGAACAGATTTTGTTCAAATCAAACTGTGTAATTCTTTAATTTAAATATATGCAATCTGGATCTTACTGATAATACTATTGAAGGTGAACTGTTAGCAAAGCACATTTCTCCCCTAATATTATGGGTGGATAAAGTTCCATGAATCTTTTTTAATCTTCTTCCAAGCCATTATTTCTATATATCTCTAAACATATATATGTGTACCCCTATGTGTGTGTATATATGTATTATTTCTATCTATTCTTTCTTCTGCCACCTGCCTCTTGAGGTGTTGCAGGTGTGGCTGCAGTGCCCTGCTGCGTTGGCAGGTGGCAGACAGGAATAGGCTTGTCTACACCCAGGGCTCTGCCCCATGGGCCCTGGATGTTTGTTAGTCTGACATAGAAAAAGACTGGGCTCCCTGGGGTAAACCCAGAGCCATGGCAGAGCGTGGCAAGCTACCCATGGTATATTAGATATGCAAAAAACACTAGCAATAATGGACCTCATTCCCAAGGAATGGAGACGTTACTGGTGCCTGCTCGAGCAAATTGATGAACAACGGGAAGGCAAGTGATACAAGTGATACAAATGATACAAGTGATTCTTTCTTCTATTCCAAGAACAAGTAAGTAAATCAAAAATGTTTAGTAATAAGAAACTGACATATAAAGGGATATTTCAATATTAAAATCATTATAAA
Organism: Cryptotis parvus; assembly: GCA_021461705.1. Classification (NCBI taxonomy): domain Eukaryota; kingdom Metazoa; phylum Chordata; class Mammalia; order Eulipotyphla; family Soricidae; genus Cryptotis; species Cryptotis parvus. The sequence continues at coordinate 78,893 of JAJIBD010030694.1, read as the reverse complement.
CCCATAAATTCAGGCTAGGCTCGAATTTATTGATTTAGTTATTTAAATGCACCTATGACTATTATTGGATAATATCAAGGGTGTATCAACTGATTCTCTGTACCTTGGTTCATCTGCATAAATAAGGAAAGTTTGACTTAATTTATAAGTTTTATGCATAAAATAAATTATAGTAATTTACAAATCATCAACTGGATGGAACTAACGCATGGTTAGTTTTTATATCTATAGAATATGGTAACAATATTAGTTAGAACTCAACAACTTCTGTGGGTCAGATGCTTTTCTAAACAACTTAATCATCCAACTATGACAGTACTGGTAAATCAGGCAATTTGACCAAGTATATAAAGAATTGGCCAAGACAGTATTCAAAGCAAGGCAGGACAGAGACTCCTCTTGCTTTCTAATGATTCAGAGCTACTCCTCATGTTTGCAAAGTTAGTAAATAAGAGCAGTGGATAAGTCGGAAGAAAAGTGTGTGTATCAGTTCTACAACTTGGCAAGATTAACCAGAAACATGGGAGGCTTTTTTGAATTAGAATTATCTTTTAAGTGGTAGCAATTGCAAACCAGCAGTGATGCTTATCACTAAGTATTGGATTGTATGGGAACTGGCACTGTACTGCGTCACATTGATTTAAATGAGATAGATTAGTTTCCATCTCATCTCATTAAGTGCAAAGGACCCCCTGATACTTGGTATACCATATTGATTTTAGGCATATAGATTGAATAAACTGGAAGCTGATTGAAATTTATGGAGAGGAATTAGCATTAAAGTGATTTACTCAAAAGTATATTGAAAATAACTAAAATTAATGAAGACTATTGATAGATATGATGATTAATTAAATGAATAGAAACAAATTGTGTTTAATTGGGATTTAATTTGACACTACTAAAACTGAATACAATCCAGTGGAAAATTAATAGGTTCATGTCTTAATTTAGATTTATAAGAAAATATTCCATGCTTAAAATAAACCACTGTTTCAATGAGAAATAACACTATTTTCTAGGTTCATATAAGCTCATGTTTCTTATAAATTTAGTTATCAGTGATGCAGGTTAACTATGAGTTGACAAAAAGTTTAAATCCATTTCAGTTCATCCAGAATAATGAGATTCTGTATGAGAAACACACTACTAAGTAACTTTGGGTCCGGGGGTGGGGGTGGAGTGTGGAAATGTTCTGGTTGATTCAGTTACAAGCATTTCTTTTGAAAGTATTCAACCTCTTATAAGGCAAATTCTTAAATTAGGGCATGCTTACAATTATAATATCCTCATCTTTTTATCTTCTTTCTCATTTCATCATAGTTTTGCTATTAGAGATAAAATTTAATTTTCAGAAATCTAGAATTTTTCTCATCCTATCAAAATCTCTCTCCATAGACTTAATTAAATTAATGAATATATGATCAAATAAGGAAGTCTAAGATAACAATTATATCTATAGAATCTGTAGCCTTGTGGACTTGAAAGAGTATAGGCCAACTTTACAGTATCCTGCTTTGTATCTTAGGGTTGTTTTTAAAACAATTTGAATGATGTCAGGCAGCTCACAGCAGGTATGTTTGTTCATCATTTGCCTTCTCATAGGTCAATGATGATGATGGTTTAATAAAATTATTTTCATATTTTTCTTTTTGGTCATACCTCCCCGGTGCTCAGGGGTTACTCCTGGCTCTGCACTCAATCAGAGATTACTCTTAGTAGTGCTTGGGGAACCATATGGGATGCCAAAATGCCAGGAATTAAACCTGGGTTAGCCAGGTGCAAGGCAAATGCCCTACTCACTGTATTATCGTCCAGCCCCAGATCCAGTGGGATATTATGTGATATATAACTGCATTCCTTGAGCACAAGGGAATACTACTTTAGTATTAGCAGAAACTTTCTGCTCTAGAGATATGAACTCAAATTCAATTTTTTATTAATTTCTTCCTCATTGACACTGATTCCTGTTCGAATGATATGGGTATTAAGCCATTTTTTGTTTGTTTGTGGGTAATACTCAGTTGTGCTCAGGATTATTCAAGGATCAGTCCTGGTGGTGCTCAGAGGATCATATCAGGTGCTAAGGATCAAACTCAGACTGGCTGAACGCAAGGGAAGCACCCTACCCACTCTTCCATATTGCTGGCCCTCTAATGAGCTTTACGTGATCAAATAAATTCTTACAATTTTTTTCCTGTTTTGACTCATAGAATAATGATTCAATCAGAACACGACTCCAAATGGCATAAATATGGTAGCAAGATGGTGAAACAATGAGTTTTTTTTAGTTTTCAGATATTTTTTATGCTACCAATTTTCAAAACATGTGTTTCATTGAAAGAAAAACCTAAGATAGGAACTTAGGTTCATATAGCTTATTATTTCTTATAGGTGATGACAAGAACTCTGTAAACTTGCATAAAGTCAGACAAGGAGAGAAGAAAATCTAAAACACAGTATGTTCATAAGATGTATGTACATAAGCTGTGAATAACTCTAAGCAATTTTATTCATTCTTGCTATCTGTCCGCTGAAGTACAGCAGAAAAGCAGTCATAATCTGTCTTAAGTTTATCCATTAAAAAGTCTGGTGTAAGCCTACACCTGGAATCTCTTGGTTGAAGTGTACCCATGGGGAATTCAATTGTGGACACTTTCAAATTTCAGCTGCTCCGGATCTGAATGTATTCCCAGGACTTCAGCAAAGTTGAGACCTATTGCGTACTAAGGTGAAATGGCATGTATTAATGAGCACACCGGGGTTTTCCAGTTTAGTTGGTGGGCTTCGGACAATTAAAATCAGGATATTTATCATAAAAATGAATGTATAATTTTCTTTGAGAAAGCAAAATGTGTGTTAACTGTGTTTTTGTGTTAATAACAAAATGAAAATATTCATAATAATTACAGCTAACCTACTACTAGTCAAATACTGTTTTAAGCAGATGAGCTAACAAATTCCAAATTTCTTATGATTAAAAGCTGCTTCTCCCCCTGTTATTCCCAAGACAGCATTTGCCTTGAGCATGAATCTTTGCTCTCTTTAACCTTTAACTCCTCCTATAGACCATGTGAAGTATACCCTGCTAGTTCGACCCTCAATTATATCTTTTGATAGCCTCTCATTCCTCCATGACCATCCTGGTTCCTGCAGCCATCCAGTGCAGCCTGGCTTCTCTGTTTTCTCCCTTGCCTCTTACCATACCATTATAGTCTAGTCATTTAAATCTGCCACAGTCACAATTATTCAGGTAAATATCAAGTCATTTTATTTTGAGCCCAAAAGCTTAAAAAGCCCCAGACCAGAGACTGGATACACAATAGGGCAGAGAAGGCATGTCTTGCATGTAGCTGACCCATGTTCAGTCCCCAGCACCCTGCATGGACCCCTGAGACCACCAGGACTAATCTCTGAGTATAGAGCCAGGAGTAAGTCCTGAGCACAGAGAGGTGTGGCCTGAAGACCAAAACAAATAATACATAAACATAAAAGATCCAGGTCACCGCAATCATTTTAGAGGCACAACATGATTTTTCAATTTCCCCCATAAATTCATTTTCCTTCCCTGTCATCTAGATTCCTGGATTACGTATTTCCCAATACACTAAGCACAGGCCAGTTTCACAGGCATTGCAGTAGATCTCATTAGTTGAAACACTCTTCCTAATTGATCTATTCACAACTTGATTCCTCATTTTATTCTGTTTCCCCCATGCTGCCTTCATAGAGAAAACACCTATATAAGTTACAGTCTGTAGAATAATAGAGGGACCCACTACAACAGTCTCACTGCAACAGCAAATATCCACTCGTCTGAGACCATGAGTAATTTTCCAGTGATGAATATTGCAGTCACCACAGAGCTGACTTAACCCTGGTGGTTTCTTGGGTATGTAGATAAAATTAGCATAGAGAGCTCCGTGTACTTATGAAGGCATAGTTATTTAACAGCTTCAAGAACATCATTTGGGATCTCCCAGTGTCCTGTTTCCGAGACACATGCTGGTCCCCCTCACTAGTCCTGTCACTCAATGCCCTCTGATCTCTGCTGGGCAGTCCCTCAATGTCCAGTGCCCTCAATGCCAGCTGCTCTGCTGACACTGTTTGGTGATCAGCCTCTCCTTGCTGGTGCTTGCTGCTCTTTGTCCTTCCACTTCCCTTCATTCTCCAGCCATGTGCTGGGCAGAAATGCTGTTTTTTGATGTCAGCAGTCCAGGCAAAAGCAAGGGGTCAAAGAGAGGATGCCAACTGTCCAGGTGGCAGCACAGGGTCAAAGCAGAAGTTGCCTGCCATGTGTTCACCTTTTAAATGTCTGTTTTCTCTTTCCCTTACCATTTCCATTCTCTGGAAGATGGGATATCTATCATTTAGCAAAGACTGAAAATGACCAACTGAAAATGACCAAATGTATTTAAGTAAATGACATGGTCCCACTCCCCCCCCTGGCTCTACTGTAATATTAACACCCAGCATATTTTTAATTGACAGCTTTTAAATGTGTAAATTCACTCCTACTTAAATGTAAATTGCAGAAAGCTGGGGCAGTGCCTTTTTGATCACTGCTGTATGTCCAACCCTTTAATAAAAGGGTTAATATCTACCATCGAAGTAGATATTGCATAGAAAGATATGGAATGAATAAATTATGGCCCCAAGAGTAGGTATTTTGTCATAATTAATGCAAGTAAATACTGAGAGTTAAACTACATAAATCACTTGCTGTGCCTAACTAATGTGTCATGTCCAGTAAACAGAAGAACGATTAGCAAAGAACTAGAGGTCAAATTTTGAAGCCATATTACTGCTTTCTTTGAAGGAGATCATTTCTAGTTTGCCAAAAACACTAACTTGCCCATGCATCCTTTTTTTTAATTTTCATTTTTAAACGTTTTTATTATACCATTGTGAGTTATACAATTACAAACATGTTCATGTTTGGATTTCAGTCACACAGTGTTCCAGCACCCATCCCTCCACCAGTGCCCATTTCCCACCCCCAATGTTCCCTGATTCCCTCCCTTCTCCACAGCTTGCCTCTATGGCAAGCACTTTTGCCTCTTCTCTCTCTCTCTCTCTCTCTCTCTCTCTCACACACACACACACACACATACACACATGCTGCTTTTATAGCCCCTTTGCATTTAAGTTAGTTATTCAATACCAAATAATTATTTACTTTAAGTTCAGTCAAAAGCCCTTGCACCCTCTCTCTATAAATTATCTATGAACCTATCTATAGAATCTATCTATGAATCTATCATCTATGTATCTATGTATGCATATATGTATGTATGTATTATGTATGTATGCATGTTTGATGATGCATGTTTGTATGTATGTATGTATGTATGTATCTATCTACCTCACTACCTACCTACCTACCTACCTACCTACCTACCTACCTACCTTACCACTAATACTAGTCTCAGAGTTTGTAAAGAGACTCTGCTTCCAAAACCTTTTGACTGATGATTTACAAGTGAAACTGTTTCTTCCCAGAAGGACATAGCCTGTTGGAGAGCACAGCAACTACTTACTTATTGGACAGGAGTCTTGAGATTCTAAGCTAGGTCAAAATTTCTTTCCAAGCATATGCATGCTATTGTGAGCACTGCTTAAACTTAATTTAACTTTTATTACTCATTGGAACCTATCTCATGAGACACTTTTCAGTCGCACTCTTCTCTGCTTATGAAGTCGCTGTTGCACGATTTTTGGAAGCTTGTAAAGTGGTCTGAATCTTAAATGGCTTTTAGAGTGGAAATATCTTATTTATGCTCACTATCATCTAAAACCATTTTCAATTTTACCATTAAAACCAATCACAAATAATTTGCAGATTAGCAAATATATAGCCTCTAGGAAAATGATCTCTCTCTATGTATGTATATATATATAAATATGTTAATTCTATAAAATTGTTTTATATGCATCTACTGCTATATACTATGTAATTGTTCTCCTGGTTACATTAGCAGTATCAGTATAATATGGAGGGTAAGAGTATTTGTTTCATGTACTTTAGTTTTCAATGAGAATGAAATAATCTGACCTACATAATATATTCAGCACTGGGTCTCACAAATCTTTTTATACTACTGTGAGATATACAATTACAAGGATATTCATAATTGGGTCTGTCATGCAGTGCTCCAGCACCCAACCCTGAACCAGTGCCCCATTCCCACCACTAATGTCCAAACACTCCCCTCCCGCCAACCCCAGCCTGCCCCTACAGCAGGCACCTTCTCTCTCTTTCTCTCTCTCTGCCTCTCTCTCTCTTCTCTCTCTATCTTTATGTCTCTCTGTCTCTGTCTCTGTATTTCTCTCTCTCTTCCCTTACACTTTGTGGCATGCCCTACAGATATTAACGGTTTATGATGTCTCTATGTGTAAATTCAATAGTGAGTTCTCGTGTGACATTATAATTCCCACATTCTCCCATCAACCTCCCCAGTTCATTGCAACTATAATGAATATTACAGTGTATAAGTGTGAAAGATCCTGGGAAGGACCTGGCCTAACTTTCAATTTATTGTCTAAATCTGTCGCTCCAGAGAGCGTGGTGGTTCGGGGGTGTGAGTGAAGGGGTGTTTTCTGACCGCTGTTGGCTATTTGCTCGGGGAAAGTGGGTTCTGTTGCAATTCATGGGTCTCAGAGAGCAAGGGAAAATATTTAATATTAATTAAAGATAAAATTAGAGTTAAATGATGCATTAATATTATAATAGGTACTCAAATGTATATTTTTGTAAAATAAGAATTTATTTTGATATCAGAAGTAAATTTTTCAAAATACATTTTCTTTTTTATTTTATTATCTTTTTCTCCTTTTTCTTTTGGGAGATCTGTCAGAATAAGCACACATCTAACCCTGAGTATGCTTCTTTGGGGAATATAATCTATCCATGAGCACCACAATCCTGCAGGCTCACAGAGCACTGTGGATGTTCAGGGAGTGGCTTTAAGAAAAAAAGCTTGTGGAGTTTTCTTTGTTCTTACAGGGCTTCTTCCGTTTTAAGGCCTATTCAGCCCATGTGAGGCGAGATGCTGCAGGGGACAACCCTTAATCAAACAGAGGCCAGCAAACAAAGAAATCAAGAGTTTCATCCCTTGCACACGCAACAGCAGTCTAATAGTCCTTTTGCCAACAACAAGACAAACCAGCTATCAAGAGGGTTTAGATCATATTCTCCTGTCTCGTTTTTACCCTCTCTCCTAGGTACCTCCTATGACTTCCTCCCAAAAAACTGCATATCTCTATCTCACAGTCAGCTTTAGACACCAAGCCCAACCTCTCCTATTTATATCCTCCACTACATTGGGCACATCATTTGCTTTTCCTCCTATTTGCCGAGTGCTATGATCTCCAAGCCCTTAGCAGATTACTATAAATTGAATGTTATTCAGCTGTAGAAATCTCTTTGGCTTCAACTTGGACACAAAGCAGACGAGCCTCATGTCATAAAACTGTACATTCCTCCACCCATGCAGTTGAAAGAAACGCCACATCACATGGTGAAGCTTGCTCCGAGCCCCAGGCAATGACTGAGAGGATCAGCTGACACCTCCCAAGTTGCAGGGAGTCAGACCCATTTTTTGACAAACATAAAAAAGTCATCAATAGGGATGGGGAAGATTCAGGCAGACAAATGTGTGGGAATGAGACATAAAATAATCAAAATAATGCTACAAAGGCTTACGGATGCTATTCTACGTGTCCCTAAATCTCTTGAGTTATTTAAGAACTAACTAAAAGAAAATGATTTTGCCATCTACTTTATGCCTACCACAAAATGAAGCATTGAATGGATTATAGGAGAATTCATGAAACAGAGGCTGAAAATTTATTATAACTGATATTCACCTTAAAATACATTATCAAAGTGTGTAAGCTCTTCATAGAGTTCTTGCTTTTTTATGATGGATTAAAATTCTTATTTTAAACAACGTTATGCATGAAAATGAACACAAGCAACAAATACTGACCAGAGATAACTTTTGTTTAAACTCGGTATATTTCACATACTTATGTCATTTTTTCCTGTATGTGCATATAAATATGCATTTGATAACTTCGTCTGCTTTTGCCATTGATATTGTAATTAAAATATTTTGAAACAACTTATTAAATGTCTGTGTGGCATTCCTTGTATTGAAATTAAATTATATTTTTAAGCTAGTCAGATAATGTTGTACATCTAAGATAGTTCACAATTTTTTATTGGTATGAAAGGCACTGTGACAAAAACACTTAGATTTATATAGCTCTGACTAGTTTTATTGGAAGACTTTCTCCCTTTAAGGTTTGACAGTGACAGTAATTTCTGATCTTGGATTATAAAAAGCAAAATACCATAATAATGATTTTTAAAAATGGCAATTATTCTAAAACAGCTATTATTAATTTCACATATCTCTCCAGAATCTTGAAGTGATTTTTACACATGGTAATTCTAATAACTTATTTTACCTTTTCTAAAATTTTAATATTTTCTCTTGTGCAGTTCCAATATTGCTAGAGATTATTGATTTGTACTATTCTTAATTCACACATGATATTAAAGCAAGTGTGTAAGTCCTGACCAACAAATATTCCTACATTATTGGATATCCTCTAATAAGTGACTTTTTTAGATAGACACATGATACATAGCTATTCGTGCATATACATTCGTCCATATACTCTTCAGTGCTTGCTTCTTGAGGTTAATCATTGCTTTCTGTGAAAAAATTAATCATCATAAAAGTTCTAAATTATAATACTAAAGTGAGAAGTGGAAAGAATCTTATAGCCCCTCATATTGTGCTGTCATATTCAGTTTCTGTTGGCATAACACTGAAATTCTTTCTAAAGGCAGGTGACAGTGGCACTATATTCCATCAACACGACCTGAGTAGGTTGATTTAACTTTATATTGGATATTGGGCTAACATTGTTCAGGAAAATCATTTGTCCTTCTCAGGGGAGGCACACAGGCCAGTGAATGCATTTATTTTTATCCTTTCCCATACAATGGAATATCCCTGCTCAGTTGTTGATGCAAGTATTGGTTATGTGCACTGTGAGAACCAATAAAACAAAGTCTGTTGCCATTTATCTTGATTTTAAAGGGAGATGCTATTTCTAAAATAGACCTGAAATGTCACTTTTGCTCGAGTCCTTTTGTGATAAAGTCAAATCCTTTTTAAACAGTTTATTAAATGATAATAAAGTTAACTGAAGTTTACTGACCATTTGAATTCTTTAATGTTATTGGGGGAGTCACATAAAACATAATCATAACAATAACATAGACCTTGTAAGGTATTTGCCACAGAAATGCTTTTAACTGAAAGAAACTTATGCCTGATGCTTGAATTCCTAGTCATGCAGCTAGACGTGCAAAATTGGAATGCAAATCCATTGGAATTCATTCAAAGACTGTTTTGCACATAGAACGTTCTAGGCACTATGACCTATGTCATAGATGGCCAAAAAAAAATAAGCTGGTATTTCTGTGCAGTGATTTTACCCTTGAGATATCTGCCACATGGTTGCTTAGTCTGAAGGGCACAACAGATAAGCTTCTGCAACTTTTCTTTATTCTATTTTTTCTAAATTAGACACAGTATAAGACTTAAGGATAAATCATCTAAAACAAAAAGCACAATTATGAATTATCATGGGATACATACTAGATACCTACTATATGAAGATCTTAGAAATGCTAGCCATACATGTCTTTAGAGAGGAGTAAATTGGCCAGATACATCGAGTAGAGAGGATGGCTTCCACCTTAAAATTTAGATACGTAATAAGGTTTACTATCGGTCGGGAGAAAAGGGGATAGTAAAGTCAGCCCACTTGGTATCAATTGTAGGGTTGGTAACTAACACGAGTTGTGATTGTACATAACTGAACTCAGACCATTTCAGAAAGAGAAACATCAACTTTAAAAATGAGTGTGTAGTTCATCAAACAAAAATAAATCAAACAAGGGGAGTGATCAAAACTTAGAACCAAGTAAATTTGCCATAATGAATGGTCAAATAATTTTGAGATTCAGGGAAATATTATGCTTTGGGGGAAAGGGAAGTGCTTCTGGGAGTGAATTTTAAAAATGCAAAGTTTATTATTTTGGAAACAGAAAACCTGAAGAAAGACAATGAGGTTACAGGAGTTATTAGCTTGGGAGGTTATAGTTCTTTTAAAATGGTTCTTTTTTTTGTGTGTGCCTTGCAACTTCGTGAGATGAGTTTCATTACTTTAACTTCCACTGTGTAGGCCCCAGTTTAACCATCCATCAGTGCTACAAATGTGGAACCCAGGGCCAGTCTTTATTTCCAAAAGCCATGTCTTCTGTGGTCCTAAAACTCTTTTGTCCACAAACACTCAGAATAACAGAATGTAGTCTATGAAGTGAATTGGTCACTGTTTCATCCCTTGCATATATAGCAATTGGATGCTAAAGTGCAATGCTGTGTGAAAGATGCTTATATCTTATTAATATTATTAAAATACCATTTTAAAATCTCGGCTCTAGAAAAACTAAGCTCTGAAAATAGGAGGAAATACTATATCCAAATGCATATAATTAGTTCTATACTATGCTATAATATTCAGTTAAAGTTAGCTTTTATAAATTCTCTTATGCCTGCCAAGAACAGTTGTTTGAAATAAGTATTATTTCCAGATTAAATAGTAAAGCAATTTAAACAAGGCCACAATGGCAGATAATGCTGAACTGAATCCTGTGTTTTACTTAAAATCCCATTTGCTCACCACATCAAATGGTCCTAAGAACCATTATCACTTACATATGACAAATAGTATTTATCAGGCACTTACTTTTTCCTTGGTACCATTCTAATAATATGAGAAAGAAATATATCTGAAAACTTCACATTTACTCTTAATTTTATTAAAACGACCTTTCAGAATACAAACCTGTTAAGTTGATTTCAAAATAACAAAAAGATTTATAGCACTCAAAAGAATAATTAATTTATTTTCTAATATTTTTAGTTTTCCCAGGAACATAAAAATATGAAAAATTAAACCATAGAAGATAAATGAATATCTAAAAAATTTCCATTTTTGCCAAAAATATACAGCCAAAAATATACAGCAGAAATACCATCCCTACTTTTGTGTTCATAGCAGCATTATTCACAATAGTCATAATCTGGAAACAACCAGAGTGCCCGAGAATAAATGACTAGATAAAGAAGCTTTGGTACATCTACACAATGAAATACTATGGAGCTGTTAGGAAAAATTAAGTTATGAAATTTGCCTATAAATGGATGGACCTGGAGAAGATCATGTTGAGTGAAATTAGCCAGAAAGAGAGAGACAGAAGGGGCCAGAGCGATAGCCCAGCTGGCAGGGCGTTTGCCTTGCACGCGGCCAGCCCTGCGCTGGCCCGGGTTTGATCCCCGGCATCCCATATGGTCCCCTGAGCACCGCCAGGAGTAATTCCTGAGTGCAGATCCAGGAGTAACCCCTGAGCATGGCCGGGTGTGACACAAAAAGCAAAAAAAAAAAGAGAGAGAGAGAGAGAGACAGAAATAGAATGACTGCCTTTATTTGCATGACATAAATATAAATGTACATATCATGATACCAATATCCAAGGTCAAGTGAAACATGTATTAGGAGGTTTTGTCAAAGGTGGAAATTATCACAAACGTGTGGGAGTCAGAGGCTAGGTAAGACAGAAAATGGAACAGTGTGCTAACAATTGTCGAAAGTACTAATACCAACCTAGAACTGAGCATTAAATACAGACAAAAAGATACACATGACAACCCTTTAATGTATGGTCTGTAATCCATAGTCTGGAAGGGAAGGAAAAGAGAAAGAGAGAGAGAGGGAAAGAAATAAAGAACCTGCCATGGAGGTGGGCTGGGGGAGGGAGGAGGGAACCGGGGACATTGGTGGTGGGAGATGGAGGGATGGGTGCTGGAACACTGTATGACCAAGACCCAAATATGAACATCTTTGTAATTGTATATCTCACGGTGGTATAATAAAATACTAAAATGGAACAGGGTGCTAATAATAGTCGAGGGTACTAATGCCAACCTAGAACTGAGCATTAAATAGAGGCAAAGGATTCACATGCAACCTTTTAATGTATGTTCTGTAATCCATAGTCTGGATGGAAGGAAAAGAGAAGAGAGAGAAAGGCAAAGAAATAAAGAACCTGCCATGGAGCAGGGCTGGGGAAGGGGGGGAACCGGGTGTTGTTGGTGGGAGATGGGTACTGGTGGAGGGACGGGTGCTGAAACACTGTATGACCAAAACCCAAACATGAACTTTTAATTGTAAAACAAATAATAATAAAAAAAAATAAAAATAAAAAATTCCCATTTTTAAGTCATAATATTAAAATATTTGAGGAACTTAGAGATATGGTTAATGGCAGAGAATGCCATATATGTAGGAAGCTCATGGGTCAATTGCTGAAACAGTCCCACATCTAAGAGTATAATCTTTGGCATTACTGAGTGTGGCCCATAATACAAATGCAACTCTCAACAACACACTGAACATGTGGAAAGCCAGGACCCATAAAAATTGAATGTGGTGGAACTCTGGTTCCACCACAAGTGTGAATATCCTCACGTCATGAACACACATAAGCACCCCCCCCCACACACACACACAAATGTGAAATTAAAATTAATTCAGTTGAAGCTCTTCAGTTATATTCCCCTCGTGGTTTAACATGCACACAGATTGTCAACTTCAAAGGATGTGTAAAACTTTTGATACGGAAAATCATTAAAATGTGTAGGTACATGTCCTTATGCATATAGACATGGATGTGTACAACTATCATGAAATAATGGGAATGAAAAATATCTCTTTTTTCACAAGTTCTAAGAAGACGAATTTCTTTAAATTTCTTTGCCAGTTATCTGACTTCAGTTGTACTGCCTGGGGTTTAAAATACAGCAAATTTCACAAGCTGAAGAAACAAATTTATCTTCATGAGAAATGTAGAAGAATAGGATACCAATAAATAACTAAGGCCTGGTTTCTAAGAAATATTAAAGAATGGAATTCTATAAAAATATTGGGATAGAGATAAAAAAGAGAGATTACAAGAACAAAGAGAATTACTAGAAGGCTTTTCTGTATTCAGATGATCTCCATATCTGTTATCTCAAAAGAATCTGCCATAAAAACTACATTAATCTCCAAATGTAGTCAATACTTATTTAATTTTCTTAGTACCCTGAGTTTACAGTATATTTGATACAGGAATAAACCGCCCATTTTAATTCCAGGTATAGCACTCCTCTTGGAAATTCTAATGAGGAACCATGAACATCTTCATCAAACATACAATTAATTTAGACCTGCTTGTTGTTCATCACACAAAATTGATAAAGTCAATGATTTGACCAAGGATACATAAAATTTTTTTAACTTTTGTGACCCATATACACATTTGGCATTGATTTCTCATCCGATTTCACTAACAACACAGTTTCTTTTCAATGCTCCATTGCATATAGTCAATATGCAATTGGAGCATTAATAGACTTAGTTTGCCAATGACACAGATGAAATTCAGTAAAGAGTCACATGAGAATATGAGAATGTTTTATTCAGATTAGAAATGAGGACTTCTTTTGCGAAACTATAAATATTCTCTTTCACATTGATTAAACAAGTCTATCCTTCTAGTAGCACTCATGGAAAAGGAATCAAAACTGATAGTTATGTATATAAATGTATCTACCACTTGTATCACTTGTCTTCCCATTGTTCATCGATTTGCTGGAGCGGGCACCAATAACATCTCCATTCACTGGTAATGAGGTTCATTACTGTTACTGTTTTTGGCATATTGGCTGCACCACGGGTAGTTTGCCAGGCTCTGCCGTGGCTCTGGGTTCATCCCAGGGGACCCAGTTTTTTTCTATGTCAGACTATCAACCATCCAGGGCCCATGGGGTCCCCTGGGTGAGACAAACCTGTCTCCTGTCTGCCACCTGCGATGCAGCTGGGCACGGCAGCCACACCTGCAACACCTCGAGGGGCAATGTATCTATATTTACCATTAATATCAAGGGACAATGTATCTATACTTACCATTAATATAATATTGGCATATAAATATTTAAATAGGTATATAATTAAAATGGCACTCATATATTAATATTTGATATATAGATCTATCTGTTTTATGCCTTTTGATTTCAGAAAATAATTTATGGATATCAAAGAATTTCCAAGAACTGAACAACATCCATAAGACAACTCATGAAAATAGCCTTATGTATGAAAAACTGAAGATAGGAAGAGCAGAAAATAATTTCCAGCTATAGATGTTAACAGAGGTAAAACAGAACTGACTTCGGCATCCTATTGACACTATAAATTTATTTATGAGGTTATTCAAGTTTTATTTATTTACTGGTAGATATCTCCAAAAAACATTAAACCATAATAAGCTGTGTCTATCCAGTATTAGAGTCCAACAGAGCAATTAGGGCAATAAAGAGCAATAGAGTCTGACAAATAATATAAGAGTATATTGTCTTAAGTGACTGCATTTGTCAGAAATCCATTCTTTAAATTGCTCACCATACACAAAGTACCTTTATTGGATCCATAGAATACAGAGTAAAAGGTACTACTTATTATTAAGAGCCCAAATAAGAATTCAAGAAATAATAATAAATACTGCAATAGCATACAAATATATCAATGGGCTAACATGGTCGAAGTCATGTGGAGAGCAGGGCACAATGTCTTAATTTCGTGAGTAATTTGGAGGCATCATGAGTAGAGATGAAAAGCTTTAGTTATTTTAAAATATGTAATTTTTCACAAGTTCATTTAGAGAAGGTCTTTCTGGCAAAAACAAAATAAAAATAATTTCAAAAAAGTATGACCTGTATGGGGTTTCCATGTCCAGGAAATAATAGTAGTTTGGTGTTGCTAAAGTAAGAGATATGTCCAGGGGAAGCGGCAGGGAGCGAACCTTAGAAAAGACAAGACGACTGCTGAAGGCTGCAATGCTGTTTTGTGAACTCGACTGCTACACTGGTAGAGTTTTAAGCAAGGGACATCAGGCTCAGATTTATCTTGTATTTATATTTATCTTATATTTTACTCATAACACCTCCCAGGACACTCCAGCCTCATCTGATTTATTCATCACCAATAACAGTATCACTGTTTAACAAACCTACTTAGCACAAAGTGTGCTCAGTTTTATCTTACAGGCATATTTATAATTTGAGCTAACAACTGGTAACAGGTCTTCCATGGACAACTTCAGTACTCTGGCAGTGGCCAGCTCTCTGGTCTCAGCCTGGGTTCCCAATGGATGGGGTCTCTGAGTGGACAGTCAGTCATTTTTTTTTAAGTCATGGGAAATTGTTTAGAATTAATGAACATAGGAATTCAAGGATATGTACTATATATTCCTACAATTTGGAAAACAAATTCATTTTAATATATATTTTATATTCATATGTTCATGTATTTATCATATATATTTATCCATATATCTGTGTGAATATCTTGAAAGAGGTAATAGGAGGTTAAATTCCAGAAAATCATTGTAATGACTAATAAGTCAGCCTTTAAAACTTTCTTTCTGTCTCTAAACCACTCCCTTATGTAGCACTCTTTGATTATCTGTGAATAAACTGCATAAATTAAGGTGATTATGTAAGGCTCTGATTTGAGGGAAATCTAAATGACAAAAAACATAAGTTATATGTGGAAATATCTCTTATCAGACTGCCGGTTATGAAAAGATATAACTCCAAAAGGAACATAGTAGGAAATGAATATTTGCTTCGTCATTAGAACAGACAGCAAAAATTGGCTGCAAGGTAATAATAAGAAAACGAGTTTTTATTTTTCTAATGCAAGATACAAAGCTTTCATATCCCTAAGAATTCTGCCTGTCCAGGATTCACGTAAGGTTCAAAAGAAGAGATACTTCATATTCCTGAGCTTAGAATTCAGGTCTAGGAAATCAGTGTGTTTCCATGCTATATTCTAAATCAACTCCCCTTAAATACCCTTTAAAATTATCTTAGAAGGCACTGGCCATACAATCTGCATTATTATATTTTTCTATTCTAGTTTATTAAATGAGCAGGCACTACCAAGAATTGATTGCTAAACTGATTGCTTTTCCAATAATTGTTCAGAACTTAATAAAATGTCTGAGACAATGGTAGACTGGCATACAAAGAGAATGATACACTAGATGAAAGCATGCTTTATAGCCATTTTAAAATCCAATATAATCATTACATAGACTTAAAATTCATTGAGGAAAATGATGGTAATATTAATACTAGAAACACTATTGCATTGACAAGGAATAGGCACCATCATCTCCTTTGATCTAGTTACAAGAATATTGCATTTGTCTCTCTGTTTATTCTGGGAAAAAAGCAATATCTTACTGGGTTATTTCTTTTGTATATCATGAGAAAGAAAATAATCCCAAGGAATGAATAGCTTCTTAAAACCAAAATATATCTTACTTGGAAATGAGGATAAAGAGACCTGTATAAATAATTCAGCACATGATATAATTTTATTTTTCAAAATAAAATATACAGGTGGAAGTTTACTGAAGCTTCCAAGTCCTGAGAAGTTAAGATTTGTAATAGAAAGATCCTTAATTAATCCGTGTTGTCATAGCAACCCACTATGCAGCCATAGATAGTGAAAATACAAGTAGCATTTACAGACTTCTTTCACAATGAAAAATAATAATAATTATAAATATCCAAGAAACATAATATATTTGTCTATTTCATGTCTAATGTTTCTTTGTGTGTGTAATTGTTAGACTATAAAGCTTCTTATTTATGAAATTTTCCAACTCTCAGGCAGTTTTGACGTTCTCATCAATCCTTCGCTTTTAGCAAAAGAAGATCAGGTATCATGTTGTATTGTGGTTAGTCATTGGTATGTATGTTCTTCATCCTATAGTTGATGAATTCTTTAAAAGCAAAAACTGTAACTTAATAGTATCAAAATAGAGTGTCACATTTTCTTTACATTCTAAAATAACCAGAAATTCACATATTTAATGGAACCAAAGTTATAGAAGCACTTTTCATAGTAAATTCATATTTTCTTGCAGTATTTTATAATCATATACAATTTTCCCCCAGCAGTGCTTAGGTACATCGGTGATCAATCTTGGAACTCACACATGCAAGGCATGTACACCAGAACTTTTAGCCTCTCCTGGCACTATTACTATAATTAATATCACTGCCACTATGCACTTACTACTATTACATTATTAAATATTTGAATTGGATTGTTTTACAACATATTAATTTTTCTAAAATCTTGCATTTTGTTAATTCAATCATATTACTATTATACATAGTCTCATATGCAAAGTGAGGTGCTTATACAAGGAGAAACACAGAAGATTAGATCTGCTGCGAAAAGGATGAATAGATCATATTTCTTATTTAAGCTAATATCCAACCCCTCTTGAGCAAACAAGAAGATGAACTCCATAATCGACTTTTCATGATTTGGAGGGAAGGAAGTTAGATGTATTCAAATACATGATTTCTATAGGTCATTTGTGATAAAGGGTACACGGACACACTCATAACAAAATTTCACAACATCATGGCAGCATGGAAAGCAAGGTTACGTCTTGACTTTTGGTTTTTCTGTAGTGAACCTAAAATTTTGTTAAATTCCTTAACTGCTGAAGAAATAAATTGACATCAATAATTTGGATTTTGCATCCAAAGAAATTACTGGGTTTTATTTCATTAATTTATTGCAAGAGTTACTTAGAGACTTCTAGACCCTTGTCAGTATTCTGAAGAACAGAATGAAGCTGCTTTTCAAACTTTGGAAGTTATGAATTTCAGGGACACAACTGCAATCATAAGTGCATGATTGAAACCCATCCAAAGAACTGAGGAGGCACCTGAGAGGTAAGAGAGCCTGGCCTGGTTTCAATCCCTGGCATTACATGGTTTCCCAGGCATGACCAGGAGACCCCTGTGGTCCAAGCGTCACTGCATCCTTGGACCCTTGGTGAACTGCCTCCCAATTAGTCTGAAAATTGATGCCAGGGACTTGCTCCTGTGTCCCGAGGCCCCTAGTGCTGTGCTTCCCATCCTTTTCCAAAGTAAAATACAAAAGATGAGTTCAAAATTACTAAGCAAAAAAATAATGTTTGGGGAGGAAACTGCTAAACCATTGGAAAAGTTTTCATCATCTCACCCCTCCACTGACCCAGCCACTCCCAAGACCTCAGATAATAGCAGGCTAAATCCTTAACCTGAAATCTTTTAGATTTGCAAATGCAATGGAGCATGCCTCAGGGGATGGTCCCACTAGGAAATTTACTGACCAATCTCAAACCCAGAATCCTACAACTAGCCGTTTTTATAAATGTGTTTTCTTCTTCTTGTTTCTGTTTTCACTTCTTGTGACTGTAAGGACATGGTGCTACTCTGAAGAACCGAGCCTGCCCTCTTCTGACCTGATGATTGCTGCTGCTACATCTCCTTATCGATCCTTTACTGTGCATCTAGATTCACTGATCGCTTTAGCTAACTAAAATAGGAACTTCAGGATTATAGGCTAGATTATCACTTGATTACTTGGCATCCTGTTATTCATCAATTTGCTCAAGCGGGCACCAATAATATTTCCATTTGACCCTATCATGTGCCACTGTAGCCCAATGGCATCTGCTTGCTTCAGGAATACAAAGAGCCTCAAACCATTCGTTCAGGGTCTTGACGAAGAAGTCTGACCATCTTGTAGGGGGGCTGCCACGTGACCTTTTGACATCCCGTGGGATCCAGTTGGTAATGGCTCTAGTCCAGCGGTCATCTCCAAATCAAATTACATGTCCAGCCCATCTGATTTTCAATACCTTGGCAAACGAGACAGCGTCCCTGACTCTGGAATATCGATGGAGGTGAGAGCCCCGATTCCTTCTCTCACTTGAGTGAGGCGTGATATCCAAGCATAGCTCTTTCGATTCCTCTCTGGGAGACCCAAATAGCATTCTCATCCTGCTTTCCTAAGGCCCAGGTCTCTGAGGCGTATGTTAATGCAGGGAGAATGGTAGAGTCGAAGAGATGTGCCTGGAGTTGGAGGTTCTTTGTCTTTTTGCTATTTCTTTGATGCTTTGAAGGCATTCCATGCCGCTCTCTTCCCCCTGCACAGCTCAGGTTTTAGGTCATTCATCTTGTTGACTTCTTGAACTAGGTTCACATAACTGCTGCATTCAGAGACGTTTGTTCCATTGAGAGTGATTATACACACTATTAACCACAAGGATTATAACACTCTTATGTCCTGAAAGAACTGCTACGCAGGAATAAGAAATAGTGTTATATCTCTCTACCACTCTTTTTTTCTAAATCTGCCTCACAAACTTTCTAGGAGGTAGAGTGTTAATCAAATGAGTGAAGAGTCAGAATGAATGCTAAGAAAAGGCCATGGGAAGTCAAAACAACAATCAGATGGCCTAGAGCTTCAGATAGTGACACTGTGGAGGAACTTGCCCTGGGGATTAGAACCCGGGCCTCAGATCCCACCAGCCGTTGCCTTGCCTGAAAAGGTGCTGTGAAGCTTCTTTTTTTTACTGGCAAGTGAGAAATTGTCACTTTTCTGTACTTTAATTATTGGCAATGCACTATTGCCTTTAATAATCATAGTATGCATTTGTATCTTGTGATTTTTAAAACATAAAACTTTATGATGCTTGTAATCCATTGGTTGTTGTGTCTGCGACAGAGCAAAAAAAAAAAGCCAAGAAAGTAAAGTAGAAAGAATAGCAAGGTGAGAGCTCTGAAGGGAGGGCAGCTTCCTTAAGAATGAACCAAACTGGGCGAAGCTAAAGCGCAGCAGGTAGGACATTCGCCTTGCACATGACCAACCTGGGTTTGATCCGGAGAAATCATATGGTCAACCAAGTATTTCCTGAAGTAATTCCTGAGTGCAGACCCACGAGTAGGCACTTATCATCACCAAGTGTGTCCCCAAAAGCAACAACAACACAAAATGAGGCAAACTCTGCAGTTATAAGAATACTGATTAAGCTGGGTGATGGCAGGTAACACAGTCACTTTCAGAGATCTAAAGTTTGTAACCTTCCTGGTGTAGAGGGTACTTCAGGAACAGAAAACATACACATCCCGTGGCAGAGTACTTGAGAGTGGGCAGGGTATATCATTTTAATAGAGGAATAAAGGTGTATTACATCATAGATCTTGAAACAATTCCTATTAATTGTGCGATTTTAGATCATTTAGCAATTAAAGCGCAAATATGAGAAAGATTTCATCAGGCCCCAATTTTACAGACTGGAAAGTGAATTTTGGGAGATTAATAATTATCCCCAAGGCCAGAGATTGTCAAAATCTGATGCTGGTGAGGTAGTGGATAGTTTTGACTAGAATACAGTTCATTGTGAGCATATTATAAGATAATTTATTCTGACGTGAGACATTTTATGCAAATTTACCACTGATTTGATAGCCATATGGAACTCAGCAGATGATGTATAGTCCTTAAAGCATTTTTTTTTGTCCAAAGCAAGAATAATCATCAAGGGTTTTGGACTTAAGACAATTGGAAAACATATATTAAGCTATAAAAATTAGAGAAGTAATAAGATTATAAGTCATCAGTAAAGGATCAAAAAGCTATATTCATCAGGTACCTTTTACTGTCTCTGGTTGGCTAACACAGAGTACTCACTACACTTGAGAAAGCTAAGTTCACTTTTTGTTGACATTGCACACTGGAGAAACAATCTTAAATATATTGGCTACTTACAATTCCCATATAATAGTTACAGTTACTTGAAAATGTGACTCAGAATTTAAATAGAAGTTCAACAGATTCCAAAGCTAACTCCCTTCTTTCATGCTAAACTGCCCTTTTCCCAATTATACTATGTTGGTAGCTCTAAGCAGTATCTTAGACTTACTGTTTTTCTGAACTAGAATAAGGCAACAGATATGTAAAGTCAATACTGATAAGATTATTCCATTTTTAAACCATTTTTATTGAGGTTCAGGGCTTAGAATACTTCTAATCATATTTTCATGCAAAGAGCCTAAGCCAGTTCTTTTGGGCTAAAGTCATAATAAACTTTAAGGTGTTAATCCTTTAACTTCTACAAAAGTCCTATTACTCCTTATACAGGTAGAGATTAGTAAAATTTAAGCATTAGTGAAACAGGAAACAATACAACATGTCTACCTCATACATGGTAATGTCAGAATATTTCACCAAATTCTTCAAAGAATAAACATTTTTACTACTAAGTCATCGTTTAAAACAGTACTTGTATCACTTGTTTTCCAGTTGTTCACAGATTTGCTCGAGCAGTCACCAGTAACAGTAACGATGAGACAGTACTTTTAATTATATTATTTTAATATAGGTATATATGAGCAGTAAAAAGTATTTTCCAATATCAGAGACTCAATAATGTTACTAAATATTACTAAAATGTTCCTTCTTTAGTTATAAACAATAGTGTACATATACAATTTTTTATTTTTATTTTTTAAAGTATTTTATTATACCAGTGGATATACAAAAAAAGTAACAATTAAAAAGTTCATGTTTGGGTTTTGGTCCTACAGTGTTTCGCCCCGTCCCTCCACCAGTGCCCATCTCCCACCACCAACATCCCCGGTTCCCTCCCCTTCCCCAGCCCTGCTCCATGGCAGGTTCTTTATTTCTTTGCCTTTCTCTCTTTTCTTTTCCTTCCCTAGACTATGGATTACAGAACATACAAAAGGGTCTGTGTACCTTTGCCTCTATTTAATGCTCAGTTCTAGGTTGGCATTAGTCCCTCATTTAGCCCCTGTTCCATTTCCTTTGTGTTTTTTTTTGGTGGAGTAGGATTGTTCTGACCTGTTCCTTTTCTTCTATCTAAGATTCAGTTTAATTGAATAGGTGAGGGGGGCAAACTGTTGTCTGATCTGGCTCAACTCCCCATTAGAATGTTTGCTGTGGGTTTTGGTAGATGGCTGTAACTATCTTGGGAAAGTCCCTTCAATTCCATTTTCTGGGCGTTTTAATCATGACGGGTGCTGGATCTTGTCAAATGCTTTTTCTGCGTCTATTGAAAGGATCATATGGTTTTTTTCTTTATTGATATGATGTATTATGTTGATTGACTTGCGAATGTTGAACCATCCTTGCATTCCCGGGTGAATCCTACTTGGTCTGATGTATATCTTCTTGATGAGTCTTTGGATTCTGTTTGCTAGTATTTGTTGAAGATCTTAGCATCCGTGTTCATCAGGGAGATTGGTCTGTGTTTTTTTCTTGTGTTGTCTCTCCCTGCTTTGGGTATCGGGTGATATGGCCTCGGAGCTGTGGGTGTTTCTGTTTCTTTTGGAGAGCTGAAAAGGCTCTGGTCCCTGTGGTAGCGCTTTCGAAAGTCCGGCGTTGGTGGGGGTCCTGGTTCCTGCAATATGTTTCTCGCTGTTTTTTTGGTTTCCAACTCTTTTCAAGTTTATTTTTTTTGCCTGGTTGGGCTTTGTTGGTTTTTTAATGTTTAGCTGGTAGGTATTTGGCCTTTCTTGTCCTATGAATGCTTGCGGGCTATCTTCCCTCTTAACGTCGTGTCCTATGGTTCTTCTTCATTTATCCAGAAACTTTGGTTTCTGTTTGATTTCTTCTATGCCCATTTGTTGTCAGCGTGGCTGTTCAGTTTCAGGTGTTTGGGTTGACTCCCTGTTTCTGTGTGGTTAACTTCCATTTTCAGTGCATCTGGTCTGAAAATGTTACATTTCTTTTTTATTGGGTATGCTTTGTGGCTCAGCTGTGTTATCTTGGAGAATGTTCCATGTGCACTAGAAAATGTGTATTAGCTTTTTTGGCATGAAAAGCCCTGTATATATCCACTAGCTCTCTTTCTTCTTTTCTTCCTTCAGGTCTAATATTTCCTGGTGGTTTCAGTCTTGTTGTCTATCCATCGTTGATAGAGCAGTGTTGAAGTTCCAACTATTTGTACTGTCATGTCTTTGAGGTCTCTTAGCAGTTGTTTTATGTATTTTCGACCCTATTGGGTGCTATTGTTAGTAGGTATTTCCGCTACCCAAAGAGTGGCCTTCGTTGTCCCTTCTAACCTTTTAAGCTGAAGTCTATATTATCTGATACTAATTGGCCACGCTTTTTGGAGGAGTTGTTTGCATGGGAATGGTCTTCCAACCTTTGACTCTGAGTCTGTGTTTGTTTGTTATTCAGATGCGTTTCTTGTAGACGCAGAATGTTGGGTTCAATTTTTTAATCATTTTTCACTCTGTGTCTCTTAATTGGTGCATTTAGCCATTGACATTGAGAGAGATTATTGTCATTGGTTTTGTGCCATCTTTCTTTTTGTGTTTGTTGTGCTTATGGGTTTGGTCGCATTAGAGTAGACCCTTCAGTTCTTCTTTTAATGTTGGTTTTGAGTCCATGAGTTCCTGAGTTGTTGCTTATCCATGAAGTTGTGTATCTTTCCTTCATATCTGAATGTGAGCCTGGCGGATAAAGAATTCTCGGTGAAGCCTGCAGTTCATTGAGCCTTTTCGCAATATCCCACCATTGTTTTCGTGCTCGGAGTGTTTCATCAGAGAAGTCTGCTGTAAATCTTGAGATGTTCCTTTGTATGTGATTTCCTTCTTTGATCTTGCTGCTTTCAGTATTCTATCCCTATCTATAGTTTTGTCATTTTTATTAAGATGTGTCTTGGAGTATTCTTGTTGGGGTTTCTTTTAGCTGGTATTCTACGGGCCTCTTGGATCTTGAGGCAAGCATTCTTTAGTTCGGGAACTTTTCAGCAATTATGGTTTGACGTTTCTTCTTCATAGGGTTTTCTTCTTGCCCTTCTGGGACCCCAATGATCCGTATGTTGTTTTCTGGCTTCATCCGATTATCTCTTGTTGTTGTTCGGTATTGTGGCCTTTTTTTTTCTTCTGGTTTTGTGTACAGAATCTTTGGAACTCGTCTTGGATCACTAATTTTTCTTAGTAGCTATTATTTATAGGCCTTCCACTTGTTTTTATTTCATTTACCTCATTTTTAATACCTGTCATTTCCTTTGCTTTTCCTCACTTCTTCTATCATGTCCTCTTGTATTTTATTGTTTTGCATTCCATTGCTTCTTTGAATTCCTTTTGAATCCTAACAGTTCTTTCCGAAATTCTTTTCAGAAAGGTTATGCAACTCATTGGTATTGCTTGACTCATGTGGACCAGTGACTTCACTCACAGAGCTTGATGGAATTTTGCGTTGCTTTACCATTTGACTATTGTGGTTGCAACTGTGGTTCTTGGGTGACTAGATAGTACAGTTAGTAGGTGTCTGGTCTGTTTGAAGAGTTTGGGTGGGTAGCAAGGATGTAGGAACCAAGGTTCTGGTACCTCATGAAGGTAGGTAGTGAGAGGGTCGCCGGATGGCTAGCCGCGGTTTGGTTTTGGGATGTTCCCAGAAGCTCAGGGCGCCGGGTCGGGTCGGGCTGGAACCAAGCCTTTGCCTTGGTTCCCGTTGTGGAGTTTCCGCTCTTCCCTGGGGCAGCTTGGGGTCCGCGGAGACGCAAGAATTACACACACACCTGTGGGGGGGGGAGGCGCTTCCGGGAACTCAGGGCGCACCTACAATTTTTTAAAGTGGAACTAATCCCATATAAGGTGTATGTGTCAGGGGAAGCTGGGCACCCTGACAAAATTCGGGAGCAAGGTCAGGAGATCCCCTTCTGCTCCAGGGGATCGGCAGCAGGCAGACAGAGAAAGACAGGAGAATCCAGCAAAGTTTCAAAAGGTTTTACTCATACTTGTTCTGGAATACAATTAAACAATAGGAAAACCCCAGACTTTAGGTTCCTGGCTGGGCTCCAGCCACTTCTAGGTTTAAAATCCTAGGCCTAGATGGCTGCTCTCACATACTAAGGCCCAACAGGGAAGAGAAAGGAGAGAGGGAGGCAGAGGGAGAAGGCAAAAAGGCAAAAGGCAAAAAGGTGAAAAATGGGGGAAGAAAACAGGCTACAGCTTTTATAACATTTTAGCCTAGATGAGTCCACATCAACAAAAAGCAGTTAAGGTCAATCTCCCTCAAGTAACTTATCCCAGGACCTCACCTAGTCCCATTGAAATGTTAATATCACCCCAGCCAAGGCTGCAGGTTCTTGGTAGATGGGAAGAAGGTCATCTGAGATGAACTGTATCTCAGAATACAAAGGCATGCATCTGTACCAATGGATATTCTATAGCCAGGTATATGTTTCTCCAAGCCTTCACAAGAGTCTCTCCTTTACTTCATAGTTGTTTTGTATATTAGTCTTTAGACTTATTAGAGCCACATGTGCTTGTTTGGAGGCAAACAGCATTTCTCTCTGTTCTAATTACTTAGAGATCCAACATGGCCAGGTAAATATGTATCTAAGATCTATCTAGTCCCACAATGATTGTGGTAACATGAGAGAAAATATTTATACCAGTTAGGATAGAATACATGGTAAGATATACTGCCACACAAAGTCACAGATTCAAACTGTTTTCTTGCCCCTTATTTACAAAGTGGCCTCCAGCAGGTAACTCCAGGCAAGGTACAGAACCAGGACCTCTGGGCAACAGTGTACTGCAACATTTATGCTTGGAAGGTATCTGATTATCTGTATCCCAAACAGGAGATGTTTGGCAAAACTCCCATAACTTTCGGGCCTAAAAAGATAGAATAGCAGGCTGAAAGAAAGTGGAGTGAGATTGGAGAGACATCACTGAAGATACGGCACTTGTCATGCACGCAGCCAACCCCTGACCCATCAATCAATTTATATGGTTCACTGAGCCCTGGTGATACTGGTGACAGAAGAGATAGTGTAGTGGGTAGGGTGTTTGCTTTGCATACAGTCAACCCAGTTTCCATCCCTGGCATCCCATATGTTCCTGAGCACTGCCAGGAGTAGAGGCTGAGTACAGAGCCAGAAGTAACCTCTGCCCATGGCAGGTTCCTAAACCAGATGCAAAAAAGTGACCCTGCAGCTGAGGTCCAGAGTAAGCCCTTGTCACAGAGGTACCGGTCAGAAACAAACCCCCCTAAATTCCATAACTTGGAACAAAAGTAAGCAGAAGAATATATACCTGCATCAAAACTGTTTCATCATTATTTTGGCAAATGTGTCATTCCACTTCAGAGTTTAGGCCACCATTCCTTAACTGACATTCGTATGATTGAGATTAACTTCAGCAGATAGTTCCAGTAATACTAAACAAAATATAAAATAGTGTATATTTTTTATGACAATTTCTTTTGCATTGAGTGGGAAAATGATAGAAATTTTGCACTGAGACAAGCAGGTTATCTCGAGGCCAATCTTTGCTTTTACAGCATTGCCTTCCAATTTGATCCCATTCATAACTCTATTTCAGATATTTTTATCTGCTTTTACCAATCCTATAGTTATTTAGCTATTCACTGTTACTCGAATAGCAAGATTTCTACACTGAGAAACCAAAGTCACCCAACATGGATAATCACATGAGTCTAAAATGATGAAGCAGCTATCTCATCTATATAATATAAATGTAAAATTGGTAGAAATGCTAAAAGCATGCTGTATACAGACACCTCAGTCACATATCAATAATTAGCTAAAAATTACAAATTTACAAAAGAAATCTTCAAATATATTTTCATACTTTTTCACTATTTTAATTTAAATGTTAAACACTAAAATTATTGTGTAAATCTTATTGAATATCATTACCTACATCACCCAAACTATGTGGCTCCCATTTCTGTGTCTATTCTCTATCAGCTCGCATCTCTATTTTTGTATATATATTGAGATAATATATATAATTAGAATGTGAATGTACTTTCATATTTATATGGTCCTGAGCCAAATAAAAACAGTAAAATTAACTTTTATAATTCTTCTGAAATTTAACATACAATATCTATTTAATTTCTATTTAAATATTCTATACATGTGCCATATTCAATGTATTCTAACAGCAAAATTTTAAAGTAAATCCCTTATTTGATTTTTTTTTTAAATTTACATTGTGTATCCCTATCCAAGTAACCTCCTCTGAAAATCCACACGAAGTTTCAAGTTCTTTTGGTCATAGGAAAGTGATAAAAATTAAAGTATTATTTTTAACATCCTATAAAAAAAGCTGCAAAAAAACTTAGAAATCTTGTATATATTCAATTAGTAAATATTTCCACATCAAATAGTTACAAATCTGACAGTGGAAAGAAAAACCTTCCTTGCAGGTATTTGCTTATGGTATATTTGAGGCAGTAGAATGAGTCAGAATTTAAGGCCAGAAAGAACTAAAAAGGAATCCTATGGCTCTTGCGGCTCTACCAGCAACATGACTTTGAAGAGTTCTATACTTTGTGACTAAACTCTTGTTTGCTTCAGTATAAATACTGAGAAATAACCCTCAATCCAATTCCATTATAAATACTAAGACATTACCCTCAATCCAATACTGAAAAATAACCCTCAATGCAATTCCAAACTTATGAAAAATAATTCATAAGTTACATGAAATGTTGGTGCTTTCTAAATGTTTCAATGATGAAGGGACGGGTTTGAACATTGCGTATCTGAAGCCCAATGATGAACAACTTTGTAATTGCAGATATCACATGGATTCAATATAAAAGTGAATAAGGATAAATCACTGTTAAATACAAACATATTTTAATAAACCTCAAACAGAACGAGGTACAGAGCACTTCCTACTCTAGTTTCTTTGGTACTCTGGCAACTTCTTTCTCTGCACTTTGCCACAGGCAAGTATTGGTTCACATTTTGACAACAGAGATGCAATCATATTTCATAGACATGGCATGGCTTGCACCTGGATTCTTTCGGCATGAAATTGTTAAAACTAATGTGTGTAGCATCATTGCCTTCCTATGTTTTACTTGTTATTACTGAGCAGTAATCCAGGGTATCCTTCCTTTTGCATACTGTTGGGTTCTGAGGAGCTAGCCTTAGGGTTCAGCACTTTCCTGCCACAAGCCCTTAAGCCCATATGGTTACACCCAAAACATCTGAGCTAAGGTGAGGCAAAATGTGCCTGGTCTTCAGAATTCTTTTCAAGGATCTGTAAATCAATGATTATTACCTTGCAAATGTTAACTTGCAAATGCTAAATCTGTGATTGTCATTTGTTCTGAGCATTGTTATCTGCTACAATGAACCCAGAGCTTGCAAGTGCCCTGTGATTTATGCATTTACCCTCCACCCAAATATTGTATAAAAGGCTTAAACTGTGTTCAGTAAATGGAGTACTGCTATCCAGAACTACTCCCCAATGCAGCTGTGTTGTTCTTTCTTTCTTTCCTTCCTCAGCAGCAGCAGCAAAGCAGAGTTTCTCTCAAGCCCATCCTCTCCTTTTTCAGCAAGGATGAAGTCTGGCAAGATCTAGGTCTTCCTCATTTGTGCCGGTGCGGGGGAGGGGGGGCGGGTGGCTGCTGGCCAGGGCCCCACATATCCATTCACTGGTGAGAATGTTTATGTTCTCTGAATCTGCTTCAGGCTTAAGCTCTTAGTGAATGAAGCTGCCTTAGACAGGTAACTACTTATCTTATGGGAAGAGGATTTTATTTGGTCTTGATAACTACCTAATATCACAATGATGAACAATGAATACTTGAAATTTTCTTAGAGTTTTACTTATTATTAAAATAATAAGACAGAATGACTCATAGGGTACCTAACTATAAGTAAAAATAAGCAAGGGGCCACAGCAATAGCCCAGTGGGTAGGTGTTGCAGGACTCCTCTAAGAGCCTCTGCATCTGCTCTAGATTGCCTCCTGCAAATCACTTCGTAGATAAGGGGTAGTCTAAATGTGGCAGTTTATCTGATCATGTATTCTGTACTAGCTGACATAAATATTCTCTCATGCTACCACAATCATCGTGGGACTAGCTAGAGCTTACCAGCATATTTGCCTGGCCACGTTGGATCTCTAAGTAATTAGACCAGAGAGAAATGCTGTTTGCCTCCAAGCAAGCAAGCATGGCTCCCTGATAACTCAAAGGCAACTAAAATACAAAACTACCATGAAGTAGACAAGACTTGTGAAGGCTTGGAGAAATATTTAACTGGCATTAGTATTAGTCTTTGGTACAGAGACATGCTATCTCAGAAACCCCCTTCTCTACCCTATAAAGGCATTTCCAGGCAGATCTTGGCTCAAAACATTAGCATATAATAGGGCCTAGGTGAGGTGCTGGGAAAATTACCTAAGGGCATTTAACCCTTCCTGCTTCCCATAATAGTGGGAGGTCTGAGTTGTAGGGGTATAAAACCAGCCTGCTTCCTCTCTCTCTCACTCTCTTTTTGGGCTCTCTCTTTGTGAGCTTGCACCCTTCTTGGGAATCTTGTCTTTTCCTCCTTTTTACAGAGCCTTAACACCTGGTGGCCACCATCTTGGCCTACACGTGTCTGAGGTTCTAGCTGGGAATCCTAAGCACAGGGTTTCTCCTATTGCTGACATGTTTGCCTGAACCTGTGATAAGTAAAGCCTTTTTAAAACTGCATCGGATTCTTGAGTCTTCATCCATTCCCCACCGGGTTCGGAGGTAGAAGGGACCTCACTTCCTGGCACTGTCGGGGACAGCGGTGAAGTTCCCAGACAAGTAAGGAGTTTGCCTTGCATGCGGTAGGCCTGTGCTGGCCGGGTTCGATCCCCGGCATCCCATATGGTCTCCGAGCACCACCAGGAGTGGTTCCTGAGTGCAGAGCCAGGAGTAGCCCCTGAGCAATGCCAGGTGTGACCCAAAGAGCACACACACAAAAAAAAAAAGCAATAGGAAAAATTACCTCTAAATGCTGTGCTTAGAATATTCAAATACAGCATCATATTGAGCAGTCACTGTACTGACTGTATTTCAAGGATATATTAGCCTTTCTTCACAAAGTAACTGTAATTTAGCTGTTTTGCTTAGATTTTCTATTTTTTTTTAAACTTCCCACCCCAGTCCCTCACCCATCAAAGAGAAAACTGATATTCAGATCTGGCTCTTTCTCACTGTCCCTTGCAATCTGAACTTTATTGTTTTTTCTTTCATGTTAATATTGCATTTTATCAATATTTTATTATACCACCGTGAGATATACAATTACAAAGATGTTCATAAGAGGTTCATATTTGGGTTTCAGTCATACATGGGTTCTGGAGAAAGTGGATTATTTTATACTTCCAAATGCACAAACTTTCAATAGAACAAACTAAATAATTGTATTGAGCTCTCAAGCTGTAAGCTTTTCAATCAAATATATGAAGATATATTTGATATTTTCATATATTTGATTGAAAAAAAGATACATGCTTAAAAAACAGCTTCTGAGTGTTTAGTATTTCAATTAAGACCGATACTAAACAGAAAAAAATTACATGTAAGCATATTCTGTATTTTTATAGTTTTCTACAACTTTTTTTCCTTTTGTTTTGTTTTTTGTGACATGCCCAGATTTGTTCAAGGGATACTTCTGGCTTAATGCTTAGAAATGACTGCTGGTGACAGTCAGGGGACAGTATATGGTGCTGAGAACTGAACCTATGACTCATGCATACAAACGTACTCTCTAGCACATTAGACTCTCTCTTTGGCCCCTATTCCTATGTCCTTATTATTTAGAAATACAGTCAGTATTCTGCCTGGACAGACCCCATTGCTGTTTTAGTTCCACTTCCAGAACTTGAGTGTTTTTCCTTTTAGTTTTGAAACTTTGACTATTGCAATATTTCCCTCTAGTTAGAGTCATTATTTCTACTCATCAACAGAGGGAGAAGTGTGTGGAAACAGATATAATGAACTAGCGAGGGATGGATCTTAGCCAGTTTCTGGAACAAGAATACCGAGCCCAGCTCTCTTTCTTTAAGTTGAGATCATTCTGAAATGCAAATTTCACTTTAGGACTTCCCAGAAATATCGGCAGAGAACGGGAAACTGCCTGCACTATAATTCCTTCTTGGCATCTTTCTCTTCCCTGCCTTGCTTTCCCCATTCTCTTACTTGCTACTCTTGGGAGCATATTTTCCCCTTGCTTTCTTTTAATATGTTTTCCTTTCCTTCCCCCCAATTTTTTTAATGGAAAGGATTGAACCCAGGGTCATACACATCCAATGCATGTGCCACTAAACCATATCTATGGCCTCACAGGGAGCGTTTTTTAACAAATCCATTTACTCTACTAATTTTTACTCAGTGTCATTATATACAGAGATCTATGAAAGTCCTACTGGAAAGTTTAACAACAACAACAGAACAATGTAATTCTTTGCAAATAGCCATTTTCAGTAGATAAAACAAGGTTGTTAATATTTACTTTACTTATACCATTTCTAGTTTTAGGAATTAATTTGACCAATTAATTGATAAATTTAATTTGATCAATAAATTTGATCGATTTAATTTGATCAATTCATTGATCAAATCAATTTGATCAATTCTTTCAAATGAGTCAGAGGGAATGAAGTGATCTCCTTAAATAGAATAATAGTTCAAATCCCCATTTTAGCCTGTTACCAAAGAATATTCTTAATTTCAGCCAATAAAAACCAAGGTCAATTAAAATAGGATATATAGTATAGTTTATAAAGAGTTATGTAGAGATAGAGAGATAGAGAGTAGATAGATAGATGATAGATAGATAGATAGATAGATAGATAGATAGATAGATAGATAGATAGATAGATGATAGATGATAGATAGATAGATAGATAGATAGATAGATAGATAGATAGATAGATACATAGATGAGAGAGGGAAGTAGATAGAAGAAGATAGAAGATAGAAGATAGATAGATAGATAGATAGAAGATAGATAGAAGATAGAGTAGATAGAAATAGAAGAGGGAGAGGGAGGAGGGGAGGTAGAAGATAGAAGATAGAAGATAGAAGATAGATAGAAGAAGAAGAAGATAGAAGATAGAAGATAGATAGAAGATAGTGCCTACAAGCAATTCAAATAAACCAATCATTTTATATTTTTGAGTCAAAAAAATCAACCCATAATGTTCAGGGGTTATCCCTGGTTCTGCACTCAGAAATTAGTCCTACCAGTGCTCGGGAACCACATAGGATGCTTGTTATAGAACTCAGGTCAGCCACATGCAGGGAAAATGCCCTACCTACTGTACTCTCTCTCACCCCCTTTCCCTCTATTTTGTTCTTTGTTAAATTCTGACATATGCCTATGTTACTTTTACCAATCCTCAAAGCATTTTTTTTCTTCTAATAAAGGCGCCAGCTTTACCTTTATATACTCATGACTTCTATTATGTGTATATGATTGAACTCATATGATTGAACTAAATGTGTGGCCAAACTATGGACTGTTCCAATCCTTTAGCTAGAGTGATTGGTCCTGGAAATAAATTCCTAACACATGACTATGAGATTCAGTTCTAAGCCCCACTTTGAAATTGTTAAGAAAGTACCACTATAACAATGACAGAGTGAAGTGGTCATTGTGGAAGAGGACTGTGTGCTAAAAAGAGGTAAAATGGTATATTTCCTATTAGTAACAGTATTATAAACCACAGTGCTTAAAAAGGAAAAAGACTAAGACAAAGTATCTGCCATAGAGGCAGACTGGGGAACAGGCATGATTGTAGGGACTGATGGAGGAAAGTGGATATTTTCTAAGGAATCATTGTCCATATCATGGTACAGCTGAAACTATACACATGAATAAATTTGTAACTTTGTAATACACTGTAACTAAAACAAATTTTAAAATGAGCATTTGTGCAGTTCCTTTTGTATATGCCAAGGGAGTAGCATAAAGATGTAGAATAATGACAGCGTGGTTGCCACCAAAAAGAGTGGAAAGATGGGGAGTAAGGCCATTTGATAATAGAATCAACACAAATAACAAGGTAAAAGATAAAAGGCACAAAACGGAGCCCCTAAATCATTTGCTAGTTCACTGGCAAGAATGAATTCTCTATACTTCAATCAGTATCAGTTGTGTCGCATTAGCTGATGGAAATTTACTTATTTTACATATGTTGTATACCATTGGCAAGTTGTAAACTCAACCCATTTTTAGAGCTAGCAATTCCCGAAAGGAATAGCTGTTTCTTGATACCTGTGTGACAAATGTGACAGAAATTGTGAGTGGTATGAATAGGATCACAAGCAACAATTTGATACAAGATTATTGTCAGGAAATGAATGCTTAGTTGTTCAGTCTAACAAATGAACTGAATAATAGTTGTGAATGAGGCAGGACAGGAGTTGAAACAGGATGCTTTTATCAGGAGCTTTGGAGGAGGATCACTTGATCACTTGACATCCCGTTATTCATCGATTTGCTCAAGCAGGCACCAGTAACATTTCCAGTTGACCTTATCACGTGCCAGTAGGAGATTGTAAGAGTAGGGATAGTGGGGACGATTTCACAAATCAAAGTTGAAAACTGGTTTTCTATTTTGAAAAAATCAATTTCTTAGTTTGAATAAATTAGTTGAAAATAAAAATTATCTACACCCAAATGCATCTCTTTATTTAGAGATGACTACAAGAGTATGCTACCCACACAGCGGAGCCTGGCAAGCTACCTGTGTCATATTTGATATGCCAAATACCAGTAACAATTATAGACCTCATTCCCATGATCTGATGGAATGGATTGAGGCTCTTTATGTTCCTGGAGCAACTAGATGCCCTTGGGTTCTACTAGCATGAGACAGGACATATGGAGATGTTACTGGGGCCTGCTCAAGCAAATTGATGATGAACGGGAAGACAGTGATACAGTGATACACCCAAATGCAAATTTTCTGATTTATACAAAGACACAGGGATATTAGTCAGAAATAAACATGTTTATGTTTACTATATATAATATGCACATATGTCTTATATGCCAATGCAAACTCAGGAGTTATGTAAAATATTGCATTATTTCACAGTATTTAATTTGTATCCAAGAAGAATGATATTTGAGGGAAACAAATACTTCACATTTTATTAAGCAGTTCATCAATCATAATTAAAAGCATCATTTCTTCTATAGTGTCCAATACTTTATTTTTCTTCAGATAGTGCTCTATCAGTAAACATACATCCTAATTGGATCATTATTTTCTCTAAGAAATACTTTCCTCTGAAGGTATACAACCATACTTTTAACTGAGTTTTGTTTATCACTAGTTATACCCAAAAGGAGATTTCTGATATTTGGGCCTATAGTTGAGATTTTTCATAACTAATACCAATTGGGAGGCATAAAGTATAGAGAGATCCCTTCGAAACATTGTTTTGTTTCTCTCTTCTTGCATATGGAAGGCATTCAAAAATATTTGTGGAATGTCATAAGAATGAAGCCTAGGATTACTGACTACGGCTTCAGTAAAGATATGGTCCATTTGCATAGTCCATTTTCTCCTGAAAGATAGGTGACAGTCTCAACTGAACTCTTTATTTCTAAGTGCAAAATATCTCTAAAGGCGATTCAGTACCCGTTTAAAAATGCATAACCACCTCCTTTGAACTCTGTCACTTGAAATTGCTTCACTTCTCTCAACACTTACAGTCCCTCTTGAATCTCATTTTTAATTCCATGGCAGAGAAATAAAATAAGGTTTAATATTCTTGCAGAGCTAAGCCTATGTGCCATTGGAGGTCCCAGGTATCTTCTTCATTTTTCTTTAATTTATTTGATTTGCTTTGTTTTTCTGGTTAAGATAATACTTCTATCTGCTATACTGCATGCACAAGTTCTTGCTGCCTTTCAATAAAGCATTTAAAACTAGTCACAACCTTTCAGATGAAGATACAAAGAAATAACGGCATTGCAGTATAATCTCTGCACAAAAGAGATAGGAACTGATTGTACTTTCATGTGTCTAATCTCCATCTTCCCTACAAATTTTTAAATTATATTAAGGAAAGCACAGTGGCTTCCATTTTTTACCTCCCAATATGCCCTATTCATCCCATTGTCCTGGCATTTACTATGCTTTATTTGACTGAATTCTTTGCCTACCTGTTTTTCCATTGTCCTATGAGGTCCTCCAGAAATCTTAGCAACCCTATTATTCAGCCAAAATAGGCTCCACATTTGGTGCCTTGTATGTAGTATCACATACTGAGCATAATAGAAGTTATAAATTAAGCAGAAACCTAACATATCAAAATATTTACAAGATGGTTCATCTGAATCAGTTCTCAAAATTTAACTCTGATTAAAACTCTGAAGAGATTCACCTACCTTCACTTTCCCTAATATTTGAAACAAGTAAAAGAAAATAATGCAGATAAGTTTTCAGACATATTGGATTTTTGTCTCACATAATGTGTTAATAAGAAAATAAGTTTAGTTAACTTTTGCCTAATTATAAGGCAAGATGGCAGTTTAAATAATGAACAAATTATATCAGCATACATATTTCTCTGACAAAATCAATAATGTTTTCATCTACTCCTTGATTATTTAATCAGGTAAACAGTCATTTATGCCATAATTCAAACTAAATCCTCATAAAAGCATATTTAAAAAAATAGAACAAAATTACTGAAATTTATTTGGAATTACTGAAGGTAATGGAAGAACAAAAATGAAGATATCTCACATTCAAACTACTCTATAGAATGAAAGTAATCAAAACAGCATGATATTGGAATCAATGTAGACTCATAGATGAATTTAAAGGAATTAAAGCATAAAACTAAACACATATATGAAAAACAAATTTATGAGTCAGAAGTTAAGAATATGTGATGGATTAAGGAAACTTCCTTCAATAAGGGGTGTTAGGAAAACTAAACTGCCACCTGTGAAATAATAATATAAAACAGTATCTTACAGCTCATATGAAATTTAATTCAAAATGGCTTAAAAACTGAATATAAATTCTGAAACAATAAAACTTCCAGCAGAAAATGTAAGGATCAAACCACTTGAAATCATTCTGAGAGAATTCTTTCAAGATTTAATTCCAATGATGATAGAAACAAAACCCAAGATAAGCAAATGACACTCCATTAAAATAAAAAAGCTTCTGTGCAGCAAAATAAACTATTTTCAAATAAAAAGCAACCTACTAATTAAAAAAGCTATTTGCAAATGATGCATCCGGTAAGGGATTTAATATCCCAAACATAAAAGACAGTTCAACAAAACAATAACAGAAAATAACCCAACTAAAAACATGCAGCAGGTCTGAAGTTATGTCCAAAGAAGAGGGCCAACAGGCACACAAAAATATGCTCAGTGTTTCTTATTATGAGGAACATATAAATAAAACAATGATATCTGTGAGATGGATATTATAAAACAAAAAGTGTTGGCAAGTGCTACAAGCTTTGCCAATTTTAAACTAGTGCATCCTTTGGGGAACACAGTGGGAAGATTCTTTAATAGACAAAAAAAAATAGAAATATTGTTTGATCCATCTATTCAACTTCTGATTATTTATCCAAAGAACACAGGAACACTAATTTGAAGACAACTGCAATCCCATGTTCATCACAGCAGTTTTCACAAAAATCAAGTGTTAGAGAGATCCTTGTGCCTACTGATAGATGACTGGATAAAGAAAATGTGGCATTTATATGCAACCAGACACTGTGCCAGAAGACATGCTGACTAAGTCCTGGCTCTTGCTACAGTATGGGTGGATCATCGGATGCCAAGTAAAATAAGTCAAAGACAAACACCACGTGATTTCAATCTATATGGACCATTAAAGAAGGGAAATAAAGCACCTCAATAAAACAAATGCAAAACCAATTACTGGACTATAGAACTTAGTAGTGGTCACTAGAAATAGAGAAGAAAGAGAGGTAAATTAGTTCAAAAGTTTGCATTATTACTGTATGACTGAAACCCAATCACGGACATCTTTGTAATTATATATTTCACAGTGGCATAATAAAATTAAAAATAAATATTTTTTAAAAGTCTACATTGTATGGGGAAGCTAAAGTTTTGGTGACAAACATCACATATATATGCACTG
The DNA here is from genome assembly GCA_021461705.1 of Cryptotis parvus. Classification (NCBI taxonomy): domain Eukaryota; kingdom Metazoa; phylum Chordata; class Mammalia; order Eulipotyphla; family Soricidae; genus Cryptotis; species Cryptotis parvus. The sequence goes on along the minus strand of JAJIBD010030694.1, from coordinate 41,905 downwards.
ATTTTAATGTTTACAACAGAACAATACACTATGAATTAATCTTATTTGAATTAAAATGACTACTGCAATTATAATAAATTAACTAATTTGGGGGAGGCTGCCATATATCTGACACAGGGTCTGACACAAACCAGGCATGTGCCCTAGCATTGAGCCACTCATTCCCAGCATCATAAATCACTTCTGAAAAGTGTCTGAAAACATTAGCTCTTTAGGATAAATGACGATAAATTTTCAAAAATTTTGAGAAAGAGACAGAGCCAAAACAGACAGAGAGGGATAGAGTGAGAGAGTGAAAGAGAGAGGAGAGGTGGGAGAGGAGAGGGAGCAAAGAGAGAGAGAGAGAGAGAGAGAGAGAGAGAGAGAGAGAGAGAAAAGAGTGGGGCAAAAGCCACAACACAGTGGGTAGGCATTTGCCTTGCACAGGGCCAACCTAGTTTTGATCCCTGGCTACCCATATGGTCTTCTTGAGCATCACCTAGAGTGACTCCTGAGTGCAGAGCCAGGAGGAACCCCTGAGTATTGCAGGGTGTGACCCAAAAAAAAAAAAATAAAAAAAATAATAATAATAATAATAATTAAATAAATAAATAAAAATAAAAGAGAAAGAGTGAGAGAGAGGGGGACCAAAAGAAAACAACTTAAGGACTGAAATTTTGTGTTAGAGTTAACACAAAAGTGTCTCAGAAAACACCAATGTGAAAAAGTAAAAAAAGGGGTTCATTCACAGAGTGGAAGAAACTGGGGTATCTATCAAGTACATGTCACTTTTTTTGGTCCTAATATTAATGAGTAGTTTAATCTCTAGTTTTCTGTGGGGTACAGACATGGAAAATTGCTGAGCAAGTATCAAAATGAATGGGCTAAAGCATGATAAATAGAATAGTGAGTGAATATTGACAAGGACAGGACATGAAAAACAACTATATCACTGTATCACTGTCTTCCCATTCCTCATCGATTTGCTCTGAGTGGGCACCAGTAACATCTCCATATGTCCTGTCTCATGCTAGTAGAGCCCAAGGTCATCTGCTTGCTCCAGGAACATAAAGAGCCTCAAACCATTCCATCAGGTCATGGGAATGAAGTCTATAATTGTTACTGGTATTTGGCATATCAAATACAACACGGGTAGCTTGCCAGGCTCTGCCATGCGGGTGGCATACTCTTGTAGTCACCTCTAAATCCAGCATTTATTGAAGAACTACAGGGCTGCAAGTGGCCACACAAGCCGGGCTGTAATAGGCTCTTCCTGTAATAGCCCGGCCAGGTATGCATCCAGATAGACATGGTGCAGAGCTGCTTCGGGCTCTCCCTGTGCCCAGCCACTCACGAGGCACCCGGGAGGGATGGCAGGTGCTAGCCCTGGCCCGCCACCCCAGCAGAGCCTTGCAACAAGACAGATGACCCCCACTCCATGAGGGGCCACCATTTTCCACATCCGGACTTCTCTCTCATCAGAACTCCACTCAGCAGAAGAAAAAACAACATATGTAGAGAAAGAAAGATTGTGTAGATATCAGTAGAATTTTCATTTCTTTTTAAAAAATAAAGCCCTAGAATTTCATAAATGCCTGAGATGTGATATCAAAATTTTTATGACCTATGACCTATTGGCTTTTAAGTTTGGTCATATTTTTTAAAGGCAACTACAGAAATACATAACATTTTTCAGTAACACATTCATATTTTTTTTTAATATATTAAGCAAACATACCTGGTACCTGAGCTGCACAGGAGGAAGAGAGAGGCATGGAATGCCTTCAAGCATTGAAGAAATAGCTAATTTTTCGACTCCACCATTCTCCCTGCATTAACATATGCCTCAGAGACCTGGGCCCTATGAAAGCAGGATGAGAATGATATTAGGGTCTCCCAAAGAGGAATCAAAAGAGCTATGCTTGGAATATCACGCCGCACTGAAATTAGAGAAGGAATCCGGAGTTCCGACCTCCATTGATGATCCAGAGTCAGGACGCTGTTTCGTTTGCCAAGGCATCAAAAATCAGATGGACTAGACATGTAATGCGATTTGGAGATGACCCTAGACTAGAGCCATTACCGACTGGATCCCACAGGATGTCAAATGATCACGTGCCCCCCCCCCACCTACAAGATGGTCAGACTTTTCGCCAATATCTGAACAAACCATTTGAGGCTCTTCATATTCCTGGAGCAAGCAGATGCTATTGGGCTACACTGGCATATGACAGGGACAAATGGAAACGTTGCTGGTGCCCACTCGAGCAAACCGACAAATAATGGGATGTCAAGTGCTCAACTGATAAGCAAACATTTTCTGTTAATGTATGTTTTGTATAATAATCACTTGGTGAAGTAACAGCACTTAGGTAGTTTTATTTAAACATGCTCTTTTGTCCATCCTATGACCAGGGAACAATATCAGATTGTTGTTAAAAACACACACCATTAATTAACAAAATGTTCTCTGAAAATTGAATTTGCAGAGGATGGAAAGCCCTGATGACAGGACATTTATAACATCAAATACTACTTTTATTTTGAACACCTGTCATAATAAAAATGTGTAACTACACATCACTTACTTCTTTACCTAGCATACAGGTTGCCGTTTTGAACAGTATAATCCCAGTTCCAAAGTTAGGTCTCCAAACAATCGGTTATGAGATTCTTCCACTGGAACCCAAATCAAATAAGCTCACTCATTGATCAAAGCAAGTTTAGAAATTCATGTGTCAGCTTTCCTGAAACTGGATTTGATTCATTTGTATTTCTGATCAACAAGTTTCTCACAATCACATAAATACGCATTATTCTTATAAATGATATACATTACCAAAATCAACTATTACTCAGTCACAAAAAGGCCACCAGCAGTGTAACATGTGAATTCTTATTTATCAACATTGGGCAATAAACATATTTACACTATATTAAATCTTCATAATGTATTTTAATTTAATATCATTTTACTGCATTTATGTAAACACCAAGGACAGAAAAGTCAATAATCTATAGGCAGTAATCTAGGAAAATAATTTCCCTAGTATATTATTTATTAAAAAGTTAGGTGCTCAGGGGCCGGAGCAATAGTCCAGTGCCTGCCTTTGCTTACACCTGGTCAGCCAATGCTGGCCGGGTTTGATCCCCGGTATCCCATATGGTCCCGTGAGCACCGCCAGGAGTAATTCCTGAGTGCAGAGCCAGGAGAAATCCCTGAGCATCGCTGGGCGTGACCCCCCCAAAAAAAAAAGTTAGGTGCTCAACTTCATATTTTGTCCAAATTATGTAGTTTAAACTCTTAAGTGATCCATTAATATTGTATTCTATGAGGATGATATCACTGTTTATAACAGGAAAAAAACTTATAGGGAGCCAGAATTATATTTCCATCTCAACGAATATTCAAAGACTGAAGTGCATAGGCCAAATGAAAGATCAAAAGATAAACTAAATTATCAAAGCATGTGTCACAAACATTTGCCAAATATGAACAATTAAATTACTATTATTTAAAATACAGAAAACTTCAAAATAAATAACTGATTTAAAGAGAATTGGTGTTACCAATTTGAGAGGTAAGTGAATACAGTTTTCTTATTGTTTTTAATACCTAGAGAATGACTCTGTTAATTGTTTTAGTGGAAGCTTACAAATACAAAGTCCAGGATCTTGGTACAAATATTATGGTCAGTATTAAGGTTAACGCCTTAGAATTAATGTCAGCACTTTCTCAATTAATAGCAGCGACCCTGTTAAAATGACTGGGCCTCAATGGTTTAATCTTCCTCCTTGGCATTAATATGTTCAGGAGGATGATGTGAATAAATCATTGCTAATGAGATGGAAGTTATATTGTGCTTAAATGTTGGGAAGACCTCTTGATCATTGCCAGGGAAAGTCTGAGGAAGTTACCTTTTCTCAACTGTTGTATGACAAAAAGTGTTATAAGGTCAGTTGCTGCCAACCACCATATCCACCATATTTTTCAGAGTATAAAAAATAACTTTTTGGGGGCCGGAGCGATAGCCCAGTGGGTAGGGCATTTGCCTTGCACGCGCCAGCCCATGCTAGCCCGGGTTTGATCCCCAGCATCCCATATGGTCCCCCAAGCACCGCCAGGAGTAATTCCTGAGTGCAGAGCCAGGAGTAACCCCTGAGCATCGCCAGGTGTGACCCAAAAAGCAAAAAAAAAAAATTTTGTTTTCAACTGAGTCACCTTTTTGGACTTTAGTGAAGATAAAGCTATAGCCTTTATAACAAAAATAAACTACTAAATACATCTATTTAACAATCTTATACCTTGTAACTTCAAGCTCTGTTGGCAACTTCCTAAGGTGGGTTCTTCTTACTGACAAGCCCTGCATGCAGTTTTTCATTCCTTACAAGGTAAAGTCACTCTTACTAAAAAGGTCATAAAAATGCCAAGACTGATGTCACTTAAATTATAAAATAAATATGCATGCATAGGTCCTATATAATTTTATAGTCCAATGTTATTTTAAATTTTTTAGGGTATTCAAAGACCCTGGGTATAAAAGAAATGAGAAAATAAACGAATTTAACATTCAACATGTTGAAAGTTAAACTCAACATAAATGAATTTAACATTCATTTATCTTCTCATTTCTTTTATAACCAGGGTCTTTTGAATAAAGCTACAAATTAACATCATATAAACTGAGATTAAAACGCTACTTGTATCATTTGCCAGAATCAGGTGCCCTGAGAGACTAATTTTATTCATTATGTGTCAATGTTTTGCTACAGGTTTCTCTTCATATTCACTGAATACAGAATGCTGTATATTTGAGTAATTAATTTATATATGATTCTGCATTATTTCACTTTTCTACAGTATCAAATATGGAATCAAATTTTGAACCAGGTGGTATTAAGTACATAAAATATAATTTCAAATCAGTATGAGTTAAATGTATAAAATATTTACCAAATTTCAAAAATTACCCAAATAACACAAAAGAGAACCAAAGTGCAAACATCTCAATGATGGTATGTTTCTACACATCAAATAAATGTGTTTAGTGTCATGGGGTCAATAAAAATCACATTTAAAATCACTTGATCACTTGAATCCAGTTATTCATCGATTTGCTCCGAGTGGATGCCAGTAACATTTCCATTGGACCCTATCACGTGCCAATGTAGCCCAATGGTGTCTGGTTGATTCAGGAATATGAAGAGCCTCAAACCGTTCCTTCAGGGTCTTGACAAGGAAGTCTGACCATCTTGTAGGTGGGTGACCACGTGATCTTTTGACATCCTGTGGGATCCAGTCGGTAATGGCTCTAGTCCAGCGGTTGTCTCCAAATCGCATTACATGTCCAGCCCATCTGATTTTCGATGCCTTGGCAAATGAGACAGCGTCCCTGATTCTGGAATAGCGATGGAGGTCAGAACTCCGATTCCTTCTCTCACTTGAGTGAGACGTGATATTCCCAGTTGGTGGTCATTCTAGGAGTTCTCTTCTTAAACTTTGCAGCCTTTTCTCCCGTTGCGGGAAGTAGAATTTTGCATGAAGGAGATGGTGGTCCGATCCTGTTTGGAATTTGGGGACAACAGCAACATCGGTCAGACAAAACCATCAATTGAAGATGATGTGGTCAATTTCATTGTGGAACTGTCCACCAGGAGATTCCCATGTCCAATGTTTCGCTTCAGCCTTCTGGAACTGTGAGTTCCCATGAATGGTCTTGGTGGACATGATGAACTCAGATTGTCTCTCACCCTGTTTGTTCCATTCTTGGCCATGGGTCCCGATGTGGAGTTCTTCAGCGGATCTTCTCGGTCCTATCTTGGCATTAAAATCACTGACTATGATCTTGTAGAAGGTGTGATCTTTTTTTATAGAACTCCTCCAATTCCATGTAGAATTTCTCAATTTCATCTCCTTTGTATGTGGATGTTGGTGCGTAGACAACAAAGATAGAAATTGCTGGCAGTGGGCCACATCTCTTCAAGTGTAATCGTCCTATCCGGTTTGTTAGGCATTCAAATGAATCAATGTTGATGGCCATGTTCGTGTTGACAGGGACACCAACGCCACCAACTCCTCTTTCGTCGCATGTTCCAAGGAACAATTCTTCTCCGGTGTCAAATTCAGCATGATGCCACTGATGCCTCCTCGTCTCAGTCAGACCAATGATGTCGTACTTTATCTTTTTGCTTGCACCATCAGATCCTCAATATATGCTTCCAATGCCAGCGTACGTGCATTGCAAGTACAGACAGTCATTTTAGTCCTTCGTTTTGGCGGCTTTGGATGGCCGTGGAAATTTTATCAGGCACTGATTGTTCGCCTTTCTTACTGCTGCCGTATTAAGGGCTCTTTCGGGGTCTGGAAAATAAACATTTCTGTTACTGATTTTTTGCATATCGAAGAAGCATCGGACAGCTTGCCAGGCTCTGCCCTGTGGGCACTATATTCTCATTACTTTGTGGGGGGGGGGGGGGTAGAATATTCTACCCTACATTTAAAATAATTCTATATGATTCTTTTTACCTCTTTAATTGTGACTATCAGAAAAATTGAGAAGAATATGCAACTTCCATAAATTTTACTGTCAAAATTGTTAAGTTTTTGCATATGAGGATTTCATTGTTAAAACATATAAACTAATGGTAAAAGTCTATTTTATATTTAGAATTCTCTTCCATAATTGAAATACTTTCCTAAAATGGTTGAAAGAGGGAAATTCTAGCTTTGGTGAACAAATATTAAATTTCTCCCATCTTTTCTTCCCCTGGAGGAGTTACTATATTCCAGAGATTTAAGGTGATAACAGTTTTCCAACCCTATAATTTTGCATCAAAGAAATAGAATGAAAAGGACGTAGTGACAGTACCATCTTTTTGTCATATTCTTGTAATAAAAATCTGCTCATTAATGGAGTTTTTAATTATTTCCATTAGAGATGTCCTTGACTTCCCTGACCTTCATGATATTCATTACTAACTGATTGGAAGCCTGAAGAATAAGAATTTTAATTTTGAGGCCAAATTATCTATGAGATAACTTATAATTTAAGAAAATTACAATGGTTCTGATAAGATGGCAAAGATATTTTTTCTATGATGATTCCTAAGAATCATTTGAATATTTTTATGACTATCAGAATCATATAACAATAAACTTCATTATCATGCTCTCAAGCCTTCAAATCTTAATTGAAAATCTTTAATTTAGGTTCTAATTTAATTAATGAAATAGTCTTTCTCAATCATAAATAGAATATTTACTAAAAGTTTCCAATATTAGATAAAGAATAATATAAAAAATTGTCCCAATGCTGAACACCCAGACATAAAAAGCAATATTTTGTATCTTTTAACACATATATGTGTGTGTTAATACGAGAGGGTCAATATCTCATACTATACTGTAATTAATTTCTGTAAACATATTTTAATCAATACAAAAAACTTGGTATATTACAATCGTAATTTACTTAAACTATTCCTTATTTGCAGTCTTTCATTTTCTATGACAGAAATATTAGATAGAAAATTTTAACTAATTTTCAAAGTCACAGAAATCTATGTGCACAAATGAGATTTTATTACTTTGACAATTTTGAAAAGTCCAATGTTCTCTTCTGCCCACCAAGTCAGATTGTAATTCAATTTGACCCCATTTCATCAAAGAAGAATAATTTGAGCCTATTAAGTTTAATACATATGTAAAATACGGGTGAAAAAAGCTAGCTTCTATCTACATTTGATGAAACTGAGCAGTTTCTACTGAAATTACTGAATACTCAAATAGGTTTCCTACTATGAAATACTCCCAGTAGTTCAACAAAATTTGCCAACTAATTAAACTGTATAAACATGTTAATATGTGATATGATAAACTGTTGCATTTTAACCCACACATTGGTTGTTTAAAACCAATTCTTGCATTTTATCCCTCAACATTGATTGATAATTAATGTCTAAATATTTCAGATGGTCACCAAATGACAAGAGAGAGGTACTCGGAGAGAGCTCCTATTTTGAGCTATAAGGGAAAACTATTTCAGCATATCCCAGCAGAGCCTCACAAGAAGCCAGAGGAACCCCCACACCATGAGGGCCACCATTTTCCACATCTGGCTCCCCACTTGTCAGTGCTCCACCCAGCAGAAGAGCTGACCATAAGCCCATCTCATCAATCAATGCTCGAGATTAGAGATGACTACAAGAGTATCCCATCCACACGGCAAAGCCTGGCAAGCTACCTGTGTCATATTTGATATGCCAAATACCAGTAACAATTATAAACCTCATTCCCAGGACCTGATGGAATGGTTTGAGGCTCTCTATGTTCCTGGAGCAAGCAGATGCCCTTGGGCTAAACTAGCATGTGACAGGTTCAGAGTCCCAAATATGTTGCCAAATATTTCTTGATTTGTTGCTTCTAGTCAAACGTCACAGTTATCAGGACTGTATTCTGTGCAAGTGTTATGCCAGAGCTTTGGGCTTGTGCCCCTATGCGTGCCAATAAGACGTTCTGGGCCTTTGAGCTATTCGTCCTGTGCCCCTTATGTATTTTTCTAGTACTTCTCCTTGTCTTATGAGTTTATGTCCTTTATTTGGAAAATTTTTAAGAAAAACACATTAATAACATAGTCCTAAAGAGGCATGATAAATCCTTATTGCTTTCAGGATTCAAAAAAGCTTTCTAGAATTAAAGACATTATGTCTAACTATAGCTCTGACATAAGATAAAAATTAATGATGTCTTTTTAAAATGTAGTTGGGTTTCTTAAATGGACTAAATAAATTTATAAAAGAAATTCAAAGGCAATAAACCAAGAATACAAATTTTTGATTAGTAGAAGTTAGCTTAATCAAAATTTGGCACTGAATTATTCAATTTAATTCATTGAATACTATTCAAACATAGAGAAAAGCTATTAATTCTCAAATGAATTATTTTCCTGGAATAATAACTAAAATACTTATATCATTAAAAGCTAATATGTGCCATTTGACACACATTTAGGATTTAGGCATGGATCAGTATCCATGACATACACATGTTCTGATCAAATTATTTGAGAACACATTTCCAGTATACCAAATAGTACTTGTAGTGGTCATGGAAAGAAAGAATATTGGTAATTTCAGAAAAATCAATAATGATATAAATGGTAGTCTATAAAGAGCATATAAGAACATACATAAAAAAGTGTTACTTAAACTCAAGGAATAAATGATGACACTCAAGGAATATTTTGCCAAGTAAACCACTGAATGATAAGCCTCAGCATCTATGTAAGTGGAGAACGAAGAAGTGATGGAGTAGTATGTGCTCTGCACAAAGAAGTGACAAAAGTAAAGAACTAGACAAAAGAAGACAAAACTTTGGGAAAAAGATAGATGATAGATTAGATAGATAGACAGATTGATTAATAGAAAGATATATATATGTCTAGATATATGGAAATAGAAATAGATGATATAGATATAGAAATAGAAATAGATGCTACAGATATAGATATAGATGTAGATATATAGATATAGATATAGATGATAGAAGTATAGATATAGATATATGATACAGATACAGATATAGATATAGATATAGATATAGCTATAGATATAGATATGGATATGAATATGGATATGGATATGGATATGGATATAGATATGGATATGGATATGGATATGGATATGGATATGGATATAGATAGAGATAGAGATAGAGATAGAGATAGAGATAGAGATAGAGATAGAGATAGATATAGATATAGAAGATAGATAGAGATAGAGATAGATAGATATAGATATGAGATATAGATAGATATAGATATAGATATAGATATAGATATAGATATAGATATAGATATAGATATAGATATAGATATAGACTCACCAGCATGGATTCACAGAACTGGGAGAAGGAGAAACTGTTGAACAGTTAGGCAGATGGTAGAATAAGGCTAGCAGAAATAGTAGATATTGTACATCTACTGTGTTCCAACACAGTGTGAATAATTTGGAAGAAAGTTGATATGCAAAAGTAAACGCTGTAGCAGATTTACCTCCCTGAATAGGACAGACGAAGTTATATGAAAACAAAAGGTAAAAAATTTAAAGAATAATTAAAAGGTGAAGCGAAATTTCAGTGAAAATGTCAGTGAATAAAACAAGTAGCAGAAAGATATGAAAAAGCAGAGAAATTAAAAAGTGATAAAGGCAACAGGATTGCGGCAATGATTCTCAGACTCATGCTACCTGTTCCGTTATAGCAAGTTTGACACTCAAATTCTTAAGTCAGACATTTAATCAGTTGACTAAATGGGCCCTGAAGTTCTTGGTATGAAATAGGTGTGTACGTAGTTGGATCCAAAACCATAGAGTGAAACAGCTAGCTGGTTACGGTCTTCAGACCATACCCATCCACTTATCAATGAAGAGAAGAGGCATATGACTGAGTCCTACCCCATGGACCTTTATCTTTGAAGCATTCAGAATGCTCTCAAGGTATTTCATAGCTACAAATGAATAGACATTCTTAAAAATGAATAAAACATTTGAGATAGGAATAATTTGGCTTTATCAACTTGAATGCTCTCTTTACCACTATCAAAGCATTAAGAGGCTAACAAAGCACAGCATTTAATGATCACTTAGAAAATCAGAAATATACACAAATACACACTCACACATATATACACACAGTGGATTTTGTTCAAATGCCATCTATAAACTACTAGATAGCAGGTGTTCAATGAAAAGTGTTAATGTACTTTCAGTGGGTCTCATATTCTTTTAAAAGCAGGTAATTAGAATTAGTCACAGATAGTCTGAAGCTATGAATAATTCATTCCTTTTGCATCAATAAAATAATTGTTGAATATTTTTGTTCTTTGCTTTTTATTTCAATAAAATTGCTCATGTTGTGGCACTGTCATAGAACTACACTCTCTAAATATGTCAAATGAAAATTATTCCTAGATGATAGAAAATGTTTGGTAGAGCTTTCCAAAAGCTCTGATTTTTTTAAATAAAAGTACTCTAGGGTTAATCATTCTTTAAATATTCTATATGAATGTAACTACCCTATGCAATCATATATTATACATTTCAGTCCAAATAAAATAATCCCTATATAAATGATTCTGAAAAGTTGTATACATATATTAATAATATCCATACTTAACATATGTTTTAATAGTATATAAAATAATAAAAATGACTTTTAAAATATTTTAGAAACATATTAAAATATTACATATAAAATATTCAATATATTTATGAGGATAGTTTCTATCTATCAATAAATATAAAATATAGACTTCAACATTTTTATTTAGCATCTTATTTCTTATGATAGTAGTGTCTGGGCCTCCCAAAAATAAAAACACACCCAATGGTTGTTTCATTTTCAAAATAAAATACATGTTTTAATCCACTACATATGATAAAGAATTGGCTAGAGATGTATTACAAAGGTTCAGGCATGTGCCTTTCTGCTGTCAACCCTAATTTGATTTACAGCATTACTTATGGTACCATGATGATCACTGAGAGCAATTCACACTGAGCAGAAGTAAGCCCTGGGTAAAAGTGGTGTGGGGCCAACCCTCTACTTCTGGCTGTGATACACATTCATACACACAACAGAATATTCCTGTTCCTGCCTTTGTCTTGGCTTCAAGACTTCCAGCCTCATCACTTGACAAAGACATTTCATCAGTAAATGCTCGAGATGAGAGCCTTCTACTGAGAGTATACCACCTACACGGCAGAGCCTGGCAAGCTACCCGTGTTTTATTTGATATGCCAAAAACTAGTAAAAATTATGCACCTCAATTCCATGACCTTAAGAATGGTTTGAGGCTCTTCCTGTCCCTGGAGCAAGCAGACACCCTTGGGCTACACTTACTTGAGGCAGGACTTATGGAGATGTTACTGGTACCCACTCGAGAAAATCGATGAACAATGGGAAGACAGTGATAGAGTGACGGTAGCCCCAGGAATATGGCTTAAGTGCAAGTGCACATGATAGCAGGTGGGAGGCCCTCAGTTTTATCCTTAACACCACATTTATACATCACCTATTTATCTATCTACATTTCTCAGTTACTAACATTGTATTCTGAGAGCTGCTTACCAGCTCTCCCTGTGCCCAGCCACTCATGAGGTGCCCCGGGAGGGATGGTGGGTTATAGCCCTGGCCCACCACCCAGGCAGAGCCTCGCAACTAGCCAGATGACACCCCCCCACTCCATCAGGGCTGCCATTTTCCACATCTGGACCTCCCTCTCGTCAGAACTCCATCCAGCAGACGAACCTATCACAACCTGGCTCGTGTGGCGCAAGCGGCCATGCGGTTCATCAATAAATGCTGTATTTAGAGGTGACTACAAGAGTATGCCACCTGCATGGCAAGCCTGGCAAGCTGCCCATGTCATATTTAATATGCCAAATACCAGTAACAATTATGTTATGTCATTCCTATAACCAAATATAATGGTTTGAGGCTCTTTATGTTCCTGGAGTGAGCAGATGCCCTTGGGCTCTACTAGCATGAGACAGGACATATGGAAATGTTACTGGAGCCCGCTCAAGCAAATTGATGATGAACGGGAAGATAGTGATAGTGAACACTGTGTTCTGGTAACTAACACACTCATTTGTTTTATACCGGTATTATAGAAAAAGGTGTTCTTATACTAATAGAACAAGTATAAATTTAGAAAGTCAAAGTAATTTAGTATATGGAACACAAATTCCATTGACGTAGCAATTCTACTAATTTGTTTACAGAGATAACTTCATTTTCTCTCAAAGATTTATTGAAAACATTGTAGACAAATATTTATACTGCAATGATTTAAAATCACAATCACCTCCCTTCTAGCACACATCACTGTCTTCTCCAGGAATGAAGGCATGATGCTTAAGTGGCTTAGAATTATTTATTTCTAATGAGATCTAACTGTAGTTTTGAGCCTTTTAAAATATTTTCTTAAACTAAAACTATTATTTTAATCTAAAATATATTAATTTAAAAATATATTAATTTAATGCAGCACAAAGTTTATAGTGTAAATAATTTCTATGAATTAAAAAGCAAATTACTTAAGCACTACTTCTTTGCCATGGTCTATATCTGTCGCTCTGTTCTCTGTCTCTGTCTCTCTCTCTTTCTCTCTCTCTCTCTCTGACTCTATCTCTTTAATAACATTTTGTACAGAAACTGTGAAGAGGAGCTTTCATTAAAGTTCAGTTGAGCACTATTAATCATTTCCAACCATGTGTGTATTCACTTGATGGGTAGTATGCAGATTAAATTTAGAAATTCTGGATGTTTTTCACTGCTCCCCACCCACCGGGAAGTAGAATACACTGAAACAGTGCTCTGGGAGTCTAGAGCCATCTCCAACACTTGGTAACCATAAAGTTTAATGCTTGATGCAGCAATGCGTTGCCAGGCTCAACAGTGCTCAGAGTTGTCAGGCCACACCCAGTGGTATTGGGTGTGGGATCATGCACTGTGGTTGGTATCAAACTCTGATCCTTATGATTGCAGTGCATACATCCCTGATATCAGAGTAATCTTCCTGGCCCCGTGTTTGACAAGTCTTAAAAGTAAAATAAAAACACCAATAGTACCAAACATCACTAGTGAATTATATCATTCTTCAGATTCATAGTTTCAGTAGGAAAAAAAGAAACCAGAGTGGAGCCAGGGAGACAGGCCTCCTCCAGTCAAGCTCAGGCGCCATATACCCCAGACACACTTATGTTCCTGAGTGTATTCCTGGATTCCTCTAAGCACTTTCTGGGAATGACTCTGGGGGCCTTTGAGAACCCTGAGGATGGTCATTGTGGTTTCTAGTTCCTGGCATTCTTGGGAGCTCACACTGAACTTCCAGGACCAGTTGGTCAAGAATCTCTGGGAGTGAACTATGGATCCCGAGCACTATTTGGGAGGTCTCAAGCCATCCCTGATCCCCATAAACACATGTAAAAACAAGAAACCAAGACTTTTGAGTCAAGAAGCATATGGTTATCATTAATCTACGTTTAAAATGTGCTGCAGATTTCCTATGACTTAGGCAGTCTACTAATAAGCCAATTATTTGAATGTTAACTCCCTCCTGGCATTCATTTACAAGCCTGGATTCTCTACATTAGAACTTCACTCCTATTTTATTCACACAGGCATTAATGTTGCAGACTCTATATATAGAACTGTGGCATGATCTTATACAAAGCATGTGCAAGGTCTATCACTTGAACGAAATCCACTGCTTAATACCTATCAATCCTAAGTGATCCTAGAAAGTGGTTCTAAGGAGAAATAGATTATTTGTATATAAATATTAATATGTATAATATATAAAATACTTTATATATAAATATATACAATATGAATATGTTATATAGATATATATTTATATATGAATATATATTTATATAGTTAATTGCAACCCTCATTTTTATATAGCCCCATATGGTAACCAATCATAGTTTAAGAATTGATGCCATCAATAAAAATTCAGAAAAAGGGAAAGAAAATATTTTATAAAACACTCTATGGTAACTAGAGCGATATTACAGTGCAGAGAATCATTGGCTTCACACAGCCAAGCCAGATTCTAATCCCAGCATCCCATTAGTTCCCTTGAGCTCTTCAGGAGTAATCACTGTGCACCAACAGATGTGACCATCTCCCCCCAAAAATGCTATCAATTCTTATATATCAGGTGTTTGTCTTAATATTTTTAATATACTATGGTATAAGCATATTCTGAACAGAGTTGGGAACTATATTACTGTAAACATGAAGAATCTTGCAATGCTAATTTCAGTTCAGTTGCGTTTGTCATGAGTACTTACAATTATTTAGTTGAAATTAAACCACAGTTTTAAGAAGCAAATAGAATATCCTTGAGCCCACACCAATGTAATGGAATTAAAATAAAAAGTTTAATAAGTAAATGGAACAGAGTCAAATCTATGCAGAACATTTTTCAAATAATTATCATATTCCCCATCACATGTGTGAAGCTAAACACCCTACCCATGTATGGGAAGGAAGTCACAACTCACTGTAAAATGTATCATATATAAATTAGAGGAAAGGCACAGCTTTCTATTATGAGCCAACTCATCTACCTGACCAGTCTGAATGTCGGTATGATGTGTCACATGGTCTCCATGTACCACTAACATGAGAGGAAACACTTCACTTCTGTGGTCTTGTATTGCCAAACACCTAACTCCAGTCTAATCAGTAGAACAGCCTGCCACAAGTGGCAAGGAGGCAGGGCAAATAGGACAGAGAAAGGACCACTGTGACAATGATAGTTGGAAACGCTCACTAGTGTAGCTGATGCTGGAATGTTTTTTTCACTGTGGAATGCTTTCCAATTTGAGTCTTTCTTTTCTTTTTAATTTTTATTGAATCAGCATGACATGCGGTTTAAAACCTGTTTGTGATTGGGTTTCCGTCATGCAGTGTTCCCACACCCTGCACCCAGATTCCTCCCTCACTACCAGAGATGCAGGCATGGTATCTGAGTGCTGAGTGCTGAGACAAACATGATAACCCTTCAGTACCTGGAGTACAGCCCATCATGCTTAAAGGAGAGATAGAGACAGAGAGACAGAGAGAGACAGAGATATGAGAAGTGTCTGCATCTATGGTAGTGAGGGAGGAACCTGGGACATTGGTGGAGGGATGGGTATGGGAACACTATACGACTGAAACCCATTCAACAACAACTTTGTAACTGTATGTCATGATGATTCAACAAAAATTAAAAAGAAAGGAAAGGCCCAAATTGAAAAACATTCCACACAGTGCCCAATTAGTATTCGCCCACATTCTTATTATCAGCAAAGACAAAGGCCAGCAAATTGTCCCAGCTTCTAGAATACTAACTAGAATAACTAACTGAAACAGGGTAGGGTATTTAGGAAGGAATTCTGGAACAGAAGTGGAACACTAGGTAATAACTAACATGTTGCCAATACATATCAATATTGGTTCACTAGCTGTAATGAATGTGCGACAGAGCTGTAATATGTTAAGACAGAAGAAAATGGACATCAATTTTCTTCTGATATATATGTATGCATATATATATATATATATATATAAACATCCTATGCAACTTCTTTACAAAATTATCCAAAATCTTTAATTTTTAAATAATTTATTTTTCACAAAGAAAGTATCTACATCATTATTTTCTCTGGAAATATTCTGCAACCTGGAAACAGCAATCCACTCCCATCCCCTTGAGAGGACTGGCAGGAAAACAGAAGCATATTGAGACCTCATGTAACTGGAATTTTGAATGAAAAATGGGTTCCGAGAATGATGAGGTATTGAAAACACAAAATAAATATGGCTCCTACACTAACAACCTTACACTATTATTTGATAGACAGAGCTAAATGAAATCTGCACAATAAATACACAATCCTGTAATATTGCCAGATGAAGATACTGCTCTGAGAATAGACAACAGAGATTATGTTTCACTAAGAGAGGTTCCAACTGAGCAAGTGATAAGATGAGTGAACTCTAAAGGCACAACAGAGGAACGGGGAACAAGAAGGATTCATTCCAGGCAAAGAATTGAGCTAGTGCAAAGATACTTTGATAAGAAGCATCAACAAAAGGAACTATTGAGACTGGTTAAAAATAATGGGGGAAAACTCTGAGCAATACATAAAAATAGTCAATCTGGGCAGGAAATGTTTAAAGCTTTGGAAGATCTTTCGTCTTTCGGTAACTGACATGTGTCTGATCAAAGATGTAAAGTCCCATTTGACGCTAAAGTCATTTTTTTAACATTCCATTGCATCCCTCCATTGATTTCCTCTATAAGGCTGCTAACTTTCTATCTAGAAACATTGAGGAAAGGAGGTGGCAATATTAAACTGAAGAACTGAAAATATTTCAGAGGTGAGAGTAAATTACTAAGGTGGCTTTCTGACTGAGATATGAAAACTGCCAGAGTCACTTCTCTCACTCTTTGCTTGGGGTCTGTCTGTTGGATGAGAAGAGGCCCTCTCTGGGCTTAACAAGCTGAGAAAGCGACATTTGCATGAATTCAGAGTTTTTCAGGCAGAGCCTGACAGATGCAAACTGGGTCTGTGTGATTGCCATGGAGCTCCGTGAGAAGGGTGACTGATAGGAAGAGCTGCCGAGAATAATCAGAGCAGAAGGAGGGGTTACAAAGGGCTGAACAAGCTCAGCAAAGCTCAAGTCATTGCCACTGAGAGTTAGAAATCTCTAAAGAAAGGGAGTTTCGCATATTGATTTTCTCAGTCCCCTGCTTAGTGGCCTGGATTGCTAATTATGGGTTGGGATTCAAGTCTCAGGTGAGACATGCCGAGGATTCAAAGAGCAAATTTCTCTCTTCTTCCTTTACATACAATACACCTAAACACAGAGATTGGCATGGATATCTATTCTTATATGTTCATATGCAGACATAGGCCACACATGCACACAGATGAATATACAGTTACACTTGCAGAGACATGCATGCATAAGTGAAAGCACAAATATACAATATATCTTAAAAGATTTCATTATTTTATTTCTCTCGGCTTTACTAGAGTTTTATTTTATGTCTAAGTTTAGATGCCATAATAATATTTACAAGAGTACCTACGCATAGGGTACTAAAGTTGATGTTTATTATTTTCTCTCTTATTGCAGCGGTACATCTGTGAGTGATCAGAGGTTATACTTTTCCCAGTCTCAAGAATTACTCCTGGTGATATTTTGGTAACAACCTGTGTGCCAAAAATTGAACTGAGGCAGGCTATATGCCATAACTCCTGCATTATCTCTCTGCTCCCAATTATTCTCAAGAATATATTCCCCTATTAGCAAAATTTAAATACTTCTAACTTTTAATTTTATGTAATACATAGCATTCACTGCTTTTTAAAAATGCACAGCATCATATGGAATTATTATTAGCCTTGATACATTTTTATACTATTTAGCAAATGTTATTAGTATGCATTTTATTATAACTTTACTATTAGTGAAAATTTCACAGCTTTTAAATCTATTACCGTTTACTCCTAAAATTTAATAGTGTCACAGTAATTATATTTGTTAGTGTTTACACACATACTGTATTTATCCAACTTGTTTAACTCTTCCTTTGAAATATTGTCTCTTTAGGAAGCACAAGATAGTTGGATATTTTATGTTATCTAATAAGATCTGGCCTAAGTTAAGGAGTCCATTCTAATTATATTTATTACTTGTATACTTGAACTTAACATACCTAATACAAAATTCTGTTTATCTTTGATTACCTTTACTATTTTCACTTTATTTGTAACTGATTGAAAATATCAGTGTAGTTTTTCATCTTCTATGTATGTTCTAAAATTAGCATTTTAATTCTGATACTATTGCAAAAAAAAATGTATCTTTGAAAAATGTACTCACAGGGTGGAGAAAAAGTGAAAAAGTCAGCAATGCCTTTTAAGTGCAGCGCCCAAAGATTTTCAGCATTATATGGAGCCTCCCTCACCCCCATGATGTCCCTATTATGTCTCTGCACTGCTGGCCCCAAGCAAAACCTCACTGTACAGCTGAAGCATTAGATTACCTGGTTCAGTTGACCAAGTATCACCAGGAATGGCTCCAGAGAGCCAACGCCCATGGTTTAAGAAGTGCCACTGAAATACAATCATTCATATCTTTGTCCCTTACCAGCCAGTTTGTATTTCTAAACCTGGTAACAAAGCATACATCTAAGCACTTGAAAAATTCTTTCTTTTTTAAATCTAAAACTTCAGTATAAGCCTTTAAGAAATGTGTTAAAATATTAATAATGCACTTAGCCATGATAAATTTTTCTCCCAATATCCAACTCTCTTATGTTCCTACTTAAGGAAATACTTCCATACTTCTTTTAGAGGAAATTCTGGATGGATTTTATTTTTTAAATTACACCTAAAAATTATCTGACTTTCAAAAGTAAGGACAAAGTAAACTAGTTAATGCATGTCTTCTTTTTCCGCCAACTCTAACAATTTACCCATTCTCTGCCATCTGTTATTGAGAAGAGCAAATACTGCCTGCCTATTAACTTGAATGAATGGTAGTTCTTTTCATTTTCCGTAGACTATGATTTTATCTAACCCGCAGTTTTATGAGAATTTGTTTAGGCCAGAATTATCCCTCTTTGCTCCGAATTAGATTCAGTGAGCCTCCTGGAACTAAATATTGTAAGAGAAAACTTTAGATCTACTCCTTAACCTTTTTTTGTTTCTTTGGCTTGTAATTAAACTTTTATAAGAATACCTACCTGTAGAAATTCCAGTGTAAAGAATTTGATCTTACTCACTTTCCTTTCAGCACATACACACATATTGCCAGTTTTTAGATGTTCATAGCTTTATGTAACAAGGGCTTTCAAAGGGGTATTTTTGGCTGCCCAATAGGAAATTGACAGGAAAGAGATTAAGCAGAGAAAAACCTATTCAATTTTGTGAGCATGAAAGGAATAAAAGAATAAGTCTGTGTAACTTTTACAAAAAGAAGGAATACCATTGTAAATAATAGACAGGACTAGGAAGTTCTGGAAAGTTTGGGCTTGCACGACTAATCCAGTGAACGTGAACTTGTTTGCACAGTATCAGTCCTTGCCTTGGATGTTGGGGGCGGCGTGGGGGGGGGTGTCTCTGTTTTTGAAGGGTGGGCAACTTCTACACATAAATAATTTTTATAGGGTCAACAGTTAGGAGGAGTCATGAAACTTATCTGCACTTTGGAGAAAGGAAAAAAATTAGGATATTATTCATTTGCTCCTATTAATAGGAATTAAATAATAAGCTGTTTTTATACACCTTTAGTCGATCTGATCTAAAGAACAGAAAGACCAATTGTTCTTAGATGCCTCCCTTTAATTTTGAAATTTATGTCATTTCTCTACACAGCAGAGCCTGACAAGCTACCCGTGTTTTATTTGATATGCCAAAAACCAGTAACAATTATGGACCTCATTCCCATGACCTGAAGGAATGGTTTGAGGCTCTTCCTATCCCTGGAGCAAGCAGATGCCCTTGGGCTACACTTGCTTGCGACAGGATGTATAGAGATGTTATTGGTGCCCGCTGCTGCAAATCCACGAACAATGGGAAGATAAGTGATACAAGTCATGTCATTTCTCCAACCTTCCCTCCATTTTCTATTCTGAAACAAGCAGAATTTTAATGGGGAGGGGGGGGCTGGAGTGGAAAGGGATATTCAGTGTTCAGGACATTGTCTGCTGTGTGCTGGGATCATTTCTAATGGGACTTGGGGGCTCATCTGTGGCCCATGCTGGGACAAAGGACAACTAAACCAGTACCACTTGTGCTTTCTCTCAGCCTCCACAAGAAAAATTTTAATCTCTCTTTCACTATTCTGATATCTAAATTATTTTTAAAAATTATTTGTCTCTTTAAATCCTAGATGAATTATTCAACCTCCTTAAAAACTACCAATTTTTCAATAATTATTCTGTTCAGAGTTACTTATTACACACTGAAAAATTACATAGCTATGTATGCTCTATCCCTGTACATATAGAATATAAGATTTCTAATTGGTTTCCCTGTCCTCACAAATTTATCCCTTCTGGTTTCATTTCTATTTTTAATTTATTTAGAACAACCAATTCTCTTATATGTAGTGTCTGTCCACTCATTTATTTAAAAATAATGGCGCATCTTTCTGTTCTAACTCTAGAGCAGAGGGTATTGTCTATAATAAGTTAGCATCTACTCAGAGAGAATTTCAAATAATGGTACTTTCCATGAATAGAAAAATTTATCTATGTATCCTTATGTATACCAGCTTGTTCTAGAGTCATTGGTAGCCTGTTAGACGTAGACTCTATCCCTACAGTTCAGTTATAGGTGACAGCATGCTACTTTAATTGATGTGGTCTTTTCACACAAGTCCACCATATCATAGGTATATGACTGTAATTTATCTACCTCATAATTCTCAGTATCAATTTCTTATTCACATGCTAACTATAGAAATATTTTCATCATTGGGGGGGGGGCCGGGTGGGCGTTTGCGCCGGGCGCGGCCGGTCCCCCCCCCCCCCCCCCCCCCCCGCCCCCGGCGCGGCGGGGGGGTGGGGGCGGGGCCGGGGCCCCCCCCCCCCCCCCCCCCGCTGCCCCCAAAAAAAAGAAATATTTTCACAAAATATTTGTGCTAGATAGGAAAAATTAGGCTCTAACAATCAGGCACATAACATTGTTACTCCCACGTTAGTACCAAGATCATATACTAATATATTCAGAACTGTCTGTTTACTCCACGTTTAGGGCCCAAGAGAAGGAAAGAAGTCAGATCACTGACCTACATCCTCAACATTTCAACAAATTTAACAGAATACCTGATACAGATGCCAAATTCTAGAATTATTGGGATTCTCAAGACACTATCCAAAGGGCATGGGCACAGAAATCTTCGTATGCATTTTATGTAAGCATCTGTGCAAGTGGGACCTAAAGAAGGGGATGGAGGGAAGATGTGGAGATGCTTTCAAGGAAGCTAGCCTGGGAATGAATATTTAGTAAGGGGGAACCCTACTGCTGATATATTGTTTAAACACCCTGCTGAAATTTGCAAACATCTTAGTTACGACCTGACATCCTTTCACTAATTCTCTTAGAAAATATTTCTTATGAACCTTCTACGTGCCAAGGGTTTCTCTTAACACTGGAAATGCGGACATAAACAAAAGCAGTTTTCATCAAAAATATAAAAGCTACTTTTCACCTTCTAATTGTCTTTATATACTCTCCCACAGAAGGAAATCCCCAGGGCTTTTGTTAAAACAGCACGATGGTAAATAGCAGTTTGTTCTTTCTAAATCAGATAATGCCTATTTAGGCAACATCAGTAAGAGCATATGGTCTGTCTAAAGGCAACTTAGACCTTACAATCTTTCCTGGATGCATCACATGCAAAATATATCAGGTTATGTTTTTTTTTGCACTATATTCTGTCATATTTTAAAGCAAACTAGGACATTCTCAGGATAGTAAGTGTTCTGATAGCCATGGGCTCTAAGAATATTTCATGGAACAAGCTAAATTTATCCTGGATGAAAGTAGACTTAGCTGTTATATGGAAGCTGTTTTCAAAATCTTGAAGGTTTTGTTAAAGAGGGATTAGAAATAATCTATATGCTTCTGGAGAACACTATTAAAACTAACACCGAGTTGTCCAAAACTTTTGGATAAAATATTAAATATTGCTTTAGCACAGTGTTTTTCAAAGTAACACCCTGGAGTATCAATTCAGTATTTTGTTTTACAAAAAATGCAAATTCTCTTTAATATTTTTTTATATTTGTTATGCAATTACATTTAATACTGTGTAAGTTTAAGGTTATGAGAATTTGATAATGATTACGATTACCACAATAATACTAGTTAACATCCCTATCACTTTAGAGAGTTAGAATGAATTTGTCGTGTGGTCTCAGGTATCACGAGATCTACTTAGCAATTTTTTAAGAAAATGTATATTTCAGACAAAAAAAAAATGATGGCTTCATGGTACGTAGTGCACTTAGAAGTGTACTGGGGGAGAAGGAGGGGGAGAGAGGGAGAGGGAGAGGAGGATAAAGAACTCCTTAGGCAGGGTGGGGGAGGGGGGGGGGGGGGGGGGAGTTGTGGGTGGGGGGGGGTGGGGGAGGGGGGGGGGTGCTGGAACACTGTGTGACCGAAACCCAAGGTGAACAGCATGTAATTGTATACCACGGGGTATAAAGAAAAAAGAATAATATGTATTTATATTAACTAGTCATTCTGACTGTACATTAGATCCCAAAAATCTATTCATATTTTTAACTTAGAAACTTGTGTTTGTTGTCCAACATCAACTTGTCCATTCCTCTGTCCCTTGCTCTCACTGAACTTGACTTTTCTCAGTTTCGTCCTCGAATTGTGATCAATCACTTTTTGTCTTTCTCTGACTCACTTCCCTTATCACAAGGCCTCAAAATTCACCAATTGTCATAAATGGGCAGATGCCTTTATTTTCAGAGCTGAAAGACATACATAGTGATGCACATATCTGATGTTAGTTTTTTCGTATCTGAGCTATTGTGAGTAAAGTTGCAAGAGAATATTCCTCCAGATTGTTTTTTTTTATGAAATTTCATCATTATTTTTTTATTTTTACAATTAAAAAGGTCATATTTGGGTTTTGGTCATACAGTGTTCCAGAACCCATCCTGCCACCAGTGCCCATCTCCCACCACCAACGTCCCCGGTTCCCTCCCCCTCCCCCAGCCCACCTCCATGGCAGGTTCTTTATTTCTTTCCCTTTCTCTCTCTTTCTCTTTTTGCTTCCCCTCCAGACTATGGATTACAGAACATACATTAAAGGGTTCTCATGTGTATGCTTTTTGCCTCTATTTAATGCTCAGTTCTAGGTTGGCATTAGTACCTTCGACAATTGTTAGCACACTGTTCCATTTTCTGTCTTACCTAGCCTCTGACTCCCATACATTTGTGATAATTTCGACCTTTGACAAGACTTGATATATGTTTCACTTGACCTTGGATATTGGTATCATAATATGTACATATATATTTATGTTATGCAGATAAATGCAGTCATTCTGCATCTGTCTCTCTCCTTCTGGCTAATTTCACTCAACATAATCTTCTCCATGTCGCATGGCTTAGAGTGAACTGACCATACCATCTCATCTGTGATGCGAATCTCATATGGTGTTATAACCTAAAGTTTAAAACGGTAGGTTCTAAGTGTGAATGACTTTTCGCAAACTTTCATCCCACCTAGGTATTGTAGAGAAGTGTTTCTCAACCTTTTCCCAATTGTGACCACTGTAGTGTTTCCCCTAGTCTCATGTTAAGGCCCTCCATTGACATGATTTTCATCTGTGGTTTCCCCCTCTAATATTCTTGGAATCATTATGGTTCAATGGCTCACATTCATTACCCAAGGATAAAGATATATACTATATATACAAAAAGAGTATATACCAAATCTTACATCCTACATTTATTGTTATAACATACAGCTTAGTGCCAGTATATTATTCTTAAAGTTTTACATCAAAACTTTGTTTTATGTCTATCCATTGCTTTGTGTAACCTAAGCACTGGTTATTCTGAATTTAAAATAAAACCCATAAAATGAACACTGACTTTTCCTTTTTTAAATCAATCTGTATTTACCACCAACATTTTTGCCACAACCATGCCTTAAATTTCTAAATTAATCACTTGTATTATTTGTATCACTTGTCTTCCTGTTGATTATAGATTTGCTCCAGCAGGCACCAGTAACATCTTTATACATCCCTGTCACTTGCTAGTGTAGTCCAAGGGCATCTGCTCACTTCAGGAACATGAAGAGCCTCAAAGCATTCATTCAGGTCATGGAAATGAGTTCTATAATTGTTACTGGTTTTTGGCATATCAAATATGACACAGGTAGCATGCCAGGCTCTGCCGTGAGAGTGGTATACTCTTGGTAGTAGGCTCTCAGTTCATGCATTTACTGATGAACTGAGCAATGAGGAGAGATTGGCTTTTCTCTTGGGTGGAGCTCTGATGAGCTGTGGAGTCCAGATGCTGAAAATGTTTGCCCTCTTGGTATGGGGGGCTCCTTTGGCTTCATGTGAGGTTTTATTGGGATGATGGGCCAGGGCTAGAACCCGCCTTCCCTCCCAGATGCCTCATGATTAGCTGAGCACAGGGAGAGCTGGTAGCAGCTCTGCCCCATGTTTCTGTGATCTAAATTAATATTTAATGAAATATGCCATCTAGAAACACCAGTATCTATAACAACTAGAGATACACCTTTCAAATGTCATTTACTTTATATTTGCAAAATGATGACATAAATATATTTGCAATGGTTCTTCAAATATATATGTAGTTAGTCATAAAATTTACTCATCTATAAATTTATTCTTGTACATAAATAAGCCTTTATTTAATAAGTACTTGTATATTATAATTTTCAAAAAATGTAAACTAAAAAGGATAAACGGCAGACACTTATTTTCATGATGTATATAGTCAAGGCATCAAAAATCAATATTAGTTAAGAAATAAGATGACTAAATTTAGAATTAAAATAAGTGGGCTGTGCTTTTGTATATGAGAGTGATTTAGAAATTCAGGAAGATCTAGGAGGTTGGGTTCTGAGGAATAAAGAGGCATTAATTAGAGAAAGATGAACAAGACAGACTCTATTGGAATAAATACTCAGAGGTATCCCATGGAACATGGATATGTCTAGAAGGTTTGAGGAATTGACCAAAGTCAGACTGCCTGGAATGTAGACAGCAAAGACAGTGGGAACAGCGGGGTATGCGAGCTGTCCATAAGCTAGACCCATAGTGGCTCTATTTAAGAGTTTACTCTGTTTCCAAGCATAGCAGTTGCAGACACAATTTAAACTGAGCTAGGCCAATGCATGACTGACATTTTGAGTCCAAAAAATAGTTTGAGTCTAAACATGATAAAGGAGGGTCAATGATTGAACTATGCAAACTGTTTGGGCAGTTAGTGAGTGAAATAGTCTGTCACGCTCAAGACTCAGATAATCATTTGAGGTAGGATTTGAGCAATCCTTAGGCATATTGCAAACTAACAATGACATTTCTTTTGTTATTTATGAAATCAATAACAAAGTGATAAAAAATGTTTATGCAAAGCTTTTTACAAAACCTATTTTACATTTGTTCAACTCAATTTTAAATTTGGAAAAGCAGTCAAAAGAAGGAAAAGATGATTTATATAATAAAAGATAGAGATATTATTTTGATAGACCATATTTCTGTCTTCAAAGTTTTTTACTTTTTTTTAACATCATTGATGTCCTGTCTGCACTCCAAGCTTTGATGTGAATTGGTGACTAGGAATTTAGAATTTCCAAACTAAGGGGACATCCAGGTCACCCCGCTGTGCCCAGGAAAATCAAGGTCTTGTATATTAGTGCAGAGCTGGTGGCATATTCTGTGCTGAGGGTAGAACTCAGCACCAGGCATGTTCTTGCATGTGCTCTATAACATGACCTACCATCTGTCCCCTTTATTTTATTTTCACATTATTGTAAAATCCTACTATTATCACTGTGAAAAAAAGTGTGTTCATTAAAAAATGATATGAAAATTCAATTCCTCATTACACTGAGCATACTTTATAAAACTGCCTTTTGCAGTTTATATTAACTAAAATGCATAATGGCTCTTTGAATTTTACTCTTGAACTTCTTCTAGTGCAGTAAAGAAATGGTACAATAGCCTTACATTCTTCCAGAGGGAGAGAGTAACTACACCTGGGGGCCAAGGGGGAATTCTAAAGACACCTGGAGGTGTTCCAAATGTGCATTTTCTTAATAATTAGCACATCACACATCTAGTTAGCATCTCATAAATAATCATAGAGTATGTATTTAATGAATCATTTCACTTTGCACTGTCAGAGGTTAACAGGAAAGCAAAAGTGATTTGCTTATTTTAAAAAATGAGTGCTCAAGGTATACTATGACTAAAAAATAATAAAATGAAGCATATAAGCATCCATCATACTAGTTTTTAAAATATAGATAGCAATGGATGTATATATACATATAGATCCCTATATGTGTGTATATATATATATATATATATATATATATATATATCCATCCATCATATTTGTCAAAACAACCTATATTTACATAGGTCAGAAAATAACTACCTATATACATTTGTGTTGTGACAAGCATATGAATATGCACAAACAGTGTGATTCTACATTTCATTTTTAATCCAAGACTTTCTGTCAAAAGTTTTTCCCCACTTGCATTTTGATGATGTTAATGTTTTCCTCTTTGCACTGTATAAAGAAAGAGACTTTTAAACCCCAGGATCATTACTATTTTTATCTTCAGTACACCTTTTTGAAAATATCTTGCTATTTTGTTCAGACTTTTAAGAATTTCATGCATTCATTTGATTAATTTTGAAGATAGTTTTCAATTATCCATCATAGCTATCTGAAAGTTAAATATGGTTTATAAAAACAAATTATACTTTTTATGATTCTTTGGTGGATGGGAAGTTCTTTTGCTGGTTTCAGATTGGCTCATTCATTCATATTCAGCCAGCTAATGGGCTGCTTGGCAGAAGTAGAATAGTTTAAGAAGACCTCTAATGTACAGTCACATGACTCTTATCACTTGGTCTCACCTTGGCGTGATCTTGTATCGTCCATAGTTGGAAGATACAGAAAGCTAACCACAGCGAGGCATCTTCAGATATAGTTTCGAAAAACCAATGACATAGTTCCTACTGCATTCTACTGATTAGAGCAAGTACACAGACTATCTTGTATGTAAGATGAGGGGAAATTACACCTCTGATTGGAAAGGTTCCAAAATTTTGGTAACATATTGTTCTATCTACTACAATATTGTGTTGGGAAAATAAAATAAAAAGCATGTGTATTTTGCTAAATGGTGTCTGATTATTGAACCCACTACGATTTGGTGCTTAAAGAAAGGATTATAAACATGCTTTGAACAAATAAAATGAAACTGTTCACCTGCCACCAAAATACAGTGTCGAGGAGCGCTAGGGGGGTCCCCCGACAGTGCCGGGAAGCGAGTTCCCTTCTACCTTCAAAGCTGGCGGGAATGGATGAAGACTCAGGAATCTGATGCAGTTTTAAAATGGCTTTACCATCACAGGATCCAATATATACTCCAAGAGCAGGGGAAAACCTCCGGACTCTGGGTTCCCAGCTAGGCCCCAGCCAGGTGTAGGCCAAGATGGCTGCCACCACGTGTTGAGGCCCAACAGAGAATGGAGAGGACGGAGAAGCAAAACACCAAGGGAAGCCGAAATGGCAAAAGGTGGGAAAAAAGAGAGAGCTTCTTTCTTCTTGCAACTTATTTTATAGCTAGAAATCCCCCAAATTTCCCAGCCCAGCCCATTTGGGGCTGGGCTATCTAGAGATGAAAACAGGAAAATAGCTTTATAGAAATGTAGCAACTTCAGGAGACCATCAGGCTGTTTACAAGGACCCAGAGCTAATTAAAACCCTCCTAGCAGAGCTGGGAGAAGCTATAAGCTAAATGTAACTTCCCCTGGCAGGAAGGATGAAATGCCCTCAGGTAATTTCTCCCAGCACCTCACCTCATATCTTGAGCCAAGATCTGCCTGGAATTGCCTTTAGAGGGGGTAGAAGGGGGGTTTCTGAGATAGCATGTCTCTGTACCAAAGACTAATACTAATGCCAGTTAAATATTTCTCCAAGCCTTCACAAGAGTCTCATCTACTTCACGGTAGTTTTGTATTTTGTTGCCTTTGAGTTATCAGGGAGCCATGCTTGCTTGCTTGCTTGGAGGCAAACAGCATTTCTCTCTGGTCTAATTACTTAGAGATCCAACATGGCCAGGCAAATATGCTGGTAAGATCTAGCTAGTCCCACGATGATTGTGGTAGCATGAGAGAATATTTATAACAGCCAGTACAGAATACATGGTCAGATAAGACTGCCACATTCAGACTACCCCCTATCTATGAAGTGACCTGCAGGAGGCAATCCAGGGCAGATGCAGAGGCCTGGGCTTTTAGGTGTCCTGCAACAACACAGCATCTTGATTATCCTTCCAAATTCAATGTCATACATACTTTGCTCTTCTAAGGACAATTTTTCCTTTGTGCTACAACTTGTTCTATAACTTGCTAGAACTTTGTACCAAGGTAAGATTTCTTGGTCTCAAGAAGTTTTTGTTCACATACCAGATGGCACTACAAAAATGGAATTTTAGGTGTATCATTTTCTTGTTAATTCTTTTTATCTCATTTTAAAGTTACAGTTTATGATCTAGAAAGATAATTAATTCACCTGATATAACCTTCCTTACCACTGATTATTTCATTGAAAACAATAATATATGACAAATCTGCTTTTTCAATTAGATTTCTGGAGTATGGAAAGTAGTTTGAATACCTTATTCCACTGCTAATATCCAACCCTCCTGACTCCAGAGACTTCTATTTGGGAGACATGCCACGAGAGTTTCAGCTCTGAAAGAGAGAAGACAAGTTCTGTTACCAGAACTGAAGCATCATTATAAAGAAGGGGGGGAGGGTGAGAAGGAGAAGAAGAAATTTCGTAAAATCTAGGAACAAATGTATTGAGAAGTTAAAGTTAGACAAATAACAGAATAAGATCTCAAAGATGGGATTAGCATGCAGCTTCTGGTCAGGAGCCCTCTAAGCTAAGGGAATTATTCACATATTTCTCAACACAGAGGAAATGTGTTTCCATAGATGTCTCTTACAATCAGTACTCTGAAAGTGAAAATTTTGCCTGCCATGCTAGCATGCTAATCATTCTAACCATGTTTAAAAAGGGTTTTTAATCATAGGAACTCCCAAAATATGGAAATAATATAGACTCTAATTTAGTGCTTTTTATTATTGCCACTTTTAAGACCCAGCCACAAGGTAAGCCACATGGATGTCTCGACTGTGACCTGTCTAGGGGAAGAAAGGATTTTATAGGTGTCTTAGTACAAGCCTTGGCTCCTGAATTATTTTTTACCCTTGGATCCTTTTACCTTGACAATTACAAACAGGCAAGTGAGCAGAAACACCTGATTAACCTTTAGGCTGACTGTGACTTACTATCCCAGAGAATCATTTACTATTGCCTCATTTGGGGGACTACCACCACTCATTATACAACTCCATAAAAAGGTCTCAATTCACAGTTTAAAGAGCTAGTTCTTAGGACTTAAACAAGAAAGTGTCCACGTGGAGCAGTGGGAAGGTGCCTTGCTCAATCGGGCACAGCCAACGTTGGGAAGTGCTTTGTGTCATTCCTGCAGGGCAGGTGAACAGGTGCCAGAAGGGGATGGAGCGCCTGCAACAAATGACCCTCAGCTAGGGAAACAGCTGACTTTCTGGAGTTAGGTCTGACATATTGCTTCTCTTTCCTTAGGGCACTAGCAACTATGCTCAGCACTTTATTTTTGTAGCTGTCTGCAAGGTCCTTCTTTCATCTAATTCCCCAAATCCTTAATTTAACTTACAATACAAATATAATTTATCCTCATGAAAGCTCTGCTAAGGCAAAAATGAGGATACTCTCCCTCTTCTTTCTCTCTTCCCTTTTCTATTTCTCTCTTGCTCTCTCTCCACACACATTCCTCTATGCATTTGGAAATTATTTAATGTAATTAGCTAGAAATAATAATTATATATATTTTTAAGATCTTTAATTGAAAGTCAAACATTTTTATATTGTTCCTATCTACTGCATCTTATCTTAGGGTCAGGACCACATATGAAAATATAATGGAAACAAGGAAATGCATTAATATATAAAATATATTTTTTGTTAAAATTTTTTAAAAGAGTATTTAAAACAAGAAGAGAAGTTTTTAATATTACATTATAAAAACTAGACTAAAATGAGATTAATAAATGAAATATTACATTATTATAAATATTATTAAATGAATATTACAGACTATTAGGTTCAGAGGGTTCCCAAGCTATCTCTTTATGTTTTAATATCTTAAAGCCAAATGAAAGAGCAGAGTAGCCAAGATTTGCATGCAACCATTAAATTTCTTTCTAAATCACTTTAGGTTCTTAATAAAATGATGGAAAGCTATAGAGTTTCCATTTCCCCCACCTCATTCCTACAGAGCCTCTCCCATGACCAGCATCTACAGTGGAGTATATTGTTACCACTAATGAAGGCATATTGACATATTATAGTAACCAAAGTCTAGTTGACCTGGTGGTTTATGGTTTATTTTAATTGTATATATATATACATATATGCATATATATATACCGACATGCATATATATGTATCCAACATGCATATCAACATGCATATATATGTATGTGTGTGCACATGTATGTGTGTGCATGTGTGCCCCTGAGATACACAGTTTGAAAGATGCTCATGAATGGGTTTCAGTCATAAAATGTTCCATCATCTGTCCCTTCTCCAGTATATGTTTCACACCAACAATATCTCCAGTTTTCCACTTTCTCCCCAGCTGCCTCTGCCACCTAGAATCTGCTGGGCAGGCTAAGGACTGATAAAAGGCAAGTCAGTCCTAAGCCACACCCAAGGTATGCTCAGGTTTCTTGTCTTCCTTGCAGAAAAAGAATTTTCAGGATTAGGCGAGCAGTGAAGTAGAACAGATTTTATTCTGAAGGTTTTAGGAAGGGGAGGAGGAGGGAAAGTGAGAGTATATACTTCAAGAGGGGAGATGCGGGTGGCACGTGTGCTTGGGCACCACATGTGCTCATCCCCTTGGGCTCAAGCAGCAAATGGGCTCAGGCAGCATATGTGTGCTGTCCTTTGGTGACTTGATCACTTGATCACTTGAATCCCGTTATTTATTGATTTGCTCGAGCGGGCGCCAGTAACATTTCCATTGGTCCCTATCACGTGCCAATGTAGCCCAATGGCATCTAGTTGATTCAGGAATATGAAGAGCCTCAAACAGTTCCTTCAGGGTCTTAACAAGGAAGT
The DNA here is from genome assembly GCA_021461705.1 of Cryptotis parvus. Lineage (NCBI taxonomy): Eukaryota > Metazoa > Chordata > Mammalia > Eulipotyphla > Soricidae > Cryptotis > Cryptotis parvus. The sequence continues at coordinate 10,369 of JAJIBD010030694.1, read as the reverse complement.
CTGACCATCTTGTAGGTGGGCGGCCACGTGATCTTTTGACATCCCGTGGGATCCAGTTGGTAATAGCTCTAGCCCAGCGGTTGTCTCCAAATCGCATTACATGTCCAGCCCATCTGATTTTCGATGCCTTGGCAAACGAGACAGCGTCCCTGATCCTGGAATAGTGATGGAGGTCAGAACTCCGGATTCCTTATCTCACTTGAGTGAGGCGTGATATTCCAAGCATAGCTCTTTTGATCCCTCTCTGGGAGACCTCAATAGCATTCTCATCCTGCTTTCATAGGGCCCAGGTCTCTGAGGCATATGTTAATGCAGGGAGAACGGAGCAGTCAAAGAGATGTGCCCGGAGCCGGAGGTTCTTTGTCATTTTAGCTATTTCTTCGATGCCTTTGAAGGCATTCCATGCCGCTCTCTTCCTCCTGCACAGCTCAGGTGTTAGGTAGTCCTATCATGTTGACTTCTCAACCTAGGTACACATAACTGCTGCATTCAGAGATGTTTGTTCCATTGAGAGTGAATGGGGCCTCTGGAACTAGTTCATTCTTCATAAACATTGTTTTCTTTAGATTCAGCTGTTGACCTATCTTTCCACATTCTGGGTTGAAGTCAGCCAGCATTTGTGCCGCTTGACTAATGTTTGGTGTTATTAGAACGACGTCATCAGCGAAGCAGAGGTAGTGTAGTTGCTGACCATCTATCTTAACTCCCATTCTCCCATTCTACTTGTTGCATGATGTTCTCGAGGGTGGCACTGAAGAGTTTTGGTGAAATGGTATCACCCTGTAGAATCCCTCTTTTCACATTAATGATCACTTCTTTGTAGAATGGTGAGATCCTGGTGGTGAATCCGTAATACAGCTCACGAAGGATCTTTATGTATTGGCTTTGAACACCCTGTTTGGCTAGGGCTTCGATGACTGCTTCAGTCTCCACAGAATCAAAGGCTTTCTTTAAATCAATGAACGTGAGAGAGAGCGGCATCTTGTACTCCCTACAAACCTCGATGAGCTTGGTTACTGTGTGGATATGGTCGATTGTGCTGAATCCTTTCTGGAAGCCTGCTTGCTCGCATGGTTGTCCTTCATCTAGTGTTCTGCTAATCCTGTTCAGGATGACTCGTGTAAACAGCTTGTAAATGACGGACAACAGGCAGATGTGGCTATAGTTGCTGATGTCATGAATGTCTCCCTTCTTGAACAGTAGAACTGTCCTGTTGGTTTTCCATTGGGAGGGCACCTTGCATTCGGACAGGTAGCGTGTGAAGAGCTGAGCTAGTGTATTGATGAGTACTGACAGCAGATTCTTCAGGTGTTCGGGTCTGACACTGTCTGGGCCTGGTGCTGTTCCCTTCTTTACCGATGAGATGGCATGTCGGATTTCAGAAGGGAGGATGTTGGGAATGACATATCCATTCTGTGGAATTTGCTATGTGGGCAGGTGGATGTGGCTATCAAAGAGATTTGAGTAGAAGTCCTGGATAATCTTCTCCATTGCCTTTCTGGAAGATGTGATAGATCCATCAGGGTGTTGGAGGGCAGTCATCTTGGTCTTATAGTTGGCGAAGGACAGGCGGGCAGTGCGAATGCTTTTCCGGCTTCCGCTGCATCTTCTAGTATTTCTGCTCTTCTGTCTTTGAGGTCTTCTTTTATCGCTTCTCTGCACCGTTTAGCAAGCTTGCTAAATGGTTCTTTGGTCAGGACGGCTTTTATAGGTTTCTTCCCAAGTTACTCCCATATGGGGCTTCAACCTAGGTTAAAGTCTATTGCTAAGGCCATTGCCAAGGGGAGTAGACTTTGGAACTTCTTGGAAAATCTCCTTTTCTTGAACCTCTGTGCTGAGATAGGTTGATCCAGATTCCTCAAGGTCTACTGAGGGTTAATGGGTCTCATCAAGTCTTGGTTCCTGGTTCCTGAAAGGTGATTCTGGACAGCCTTAGGGCAAGAATTCACTGACATGTGAGCCCCCTGTCTGCCTGCCTACATCAGATCTATTTCTGGACCTTGCAGTATTTTTCATTGACTTTGTCTATTTTGACAAATACCACAATGTCTTTGTTACTATACCTTCATTAAGTTTGAAACACAGTGTCTTTCTTCCAATTTTGTGCTTTTCTTGTACAATTTTAGTATGCTGGCTGCTATACGGAGTCTTTTGCTTGTCACATAATCTTTAGAACCATTTTCCTAGTGCTCATAAAAATCTTAATCGGTTATAATCAGAATTGAATATGGAGATCAATTTAGAAAGAACCGAGAGTGACAATATTGAATACTTGTGTCCACAATAGCTGCACATATTTATTCTTTAGTTTCACTAAATTTTTTATTATACTACTCATATAAAAGTTGCAAAAACTGGGGCGAGCAATAGCCCAGCCGGTAGGGTGTTTGCCTTTCATGCGGCCGGCCCATGCTGGCGGCCGGCCCATGCCGGCCCGGGTTCGATCCCCGGCATCCCATATGGTCCCCTGAAAACCGCCAGGAGTGGTTCCTGATTGCAGAGTCAGGAGAAACCCCTGAGCATTGCCGGGTGTGACACAAAAAGCAAAAAAAAATTAATAATAATAAAAAATAAAAGTTGCAAAAACATATTCCTCATATAGATATTACTAAATAGTTTATTGCAGGAAGTGCTGATATAAATGCGAACAGATGTTGTCTTGGGTACTAGGCACAGCACCGTTAGTCCTACTCCAGGCTGTGTGCTCAGGCCCCAGATATTGTATCAAAAATTAAAATAGGGTTGACTATATGCAAGAAATTCCTTACCTCCATACTACCTCTCTGGCATATCATATATTTTATTTTATAATTTGTTGATTTGTTGTTGATATATAGAAATAATATGAACTTCATTAATATCCTGAAAATTTGTTATATTTCAGGGCTCTTATACTTTTGCCAATGTGACAATTTCTATGCATTCTCAGGTATCATTGTATCACTGTATCACTGTCTTCCCATTGTTCATCAATTTGCTTGAGTGGGCACTAGTAACATCTCCATTAGTCCTGTCACAAGCAAGTGCAACCTAAGGGCATCTACTTGCTACAGGGACAGGAGGAGCCCGAACCATTCTTCAGGTTATGGAACTGAGGTCCATAATAGTTACTAGTCTTTGGCATAAAAAGTAAATAAAACACGGTAGCTTGCCAGGCTTTACCATGTAGGTGGTATAGTCTCAGTAGAAGGCTCTCAACCTGAGCATTTAATGATGAAACTTAAAGGGGGAAGATCAGGTTTTCTCTTGGATGGAGCTCTGAGGAACTATGGAGTCTGGATGTTGAGAATGACTAACTGCATGATGTGTGGTTTGCTCTGGCTTCTTGCCAGACTTACTGGTATCAGTTAAAACATGTCTATAACTGTTTACTATGTATAAATGTGAAATAAATTGGGAATAACCTTATGCTAAATTCAGTATCCTATAAAAATATCAGCGTGGCCACAAAGCGGCCACGGGCAAGGGACATGTGGGTCTGGCATGGGTGTGTCTCTCTCTTCCAGGGCAACTGGCATGGAGGTGGAGGAAAGGGCAGGGCCCAAAACTCCACTCTGAGTCCCGCCAGCATGGTCTCTCCCCACCCATGAGAGCAAACCCTTGGAGCAATGTTGGACTCGGCCAGGGGATGGCTGGAGCCCCCTTACCGGGAGGTCAGCTCCATGGGTTGCTTCCACATGGGGTTGGCCGAGCAGCGCAATTGTGGGTCTGAAGTGGATGGATACCTATACATTCTCAGGTATAGAGCATATAAAATAGGTACACAAATAAAACACTTACTGATAATAAATCATAAAAATTATTTTTAAAAAATATTTCAAAGTTATGTGGCCCCAAAAGGGTACAATCTACAGTTTAGGAAGCTAGGTTTTTCTCTATAAAAACTAATTACCGGAGTTTTTCTGTCCATTTTTCAGATTTCTATATGATCTTGTCATCTGTGAACAAAGACATTTTGTTTCATTTGTACAAATCTATATTACATTTTATCCATTTCCTGTATTATTTGATTACCTGTAATTTCCAGTATGACGTTGAAAATTGGTAGTGAAAGAACTATACCTGATTATTCCCTGAGCCTGTGGAACATGGTTGTTCCATTAAACTAGCTGGTTTTACCAGCTATTAGAATTAACATTATTACAAATAAAGTAATACTAATGTAATGGTAATATAGCATAGAAGGAAAGGCTTTTTATTGTATATTTTTATTATTACATCTTGCTCTTTGGTGAATGTGTTCCTCTGGATAGAGCACTTATCTATTTCCCAATTTTTCTTTTCTATTATCACAATTTAGGTGAAAAGAGTAGGCAGAAAAAGCTAAATAACAAATTTGAAAAACTTTGCCAAATCACTTAGATTTGTTACTACCCAAGCAGTTTAATTTGTGGGTGACTATCTAAGTTTGTAAGGTAGTGTTTGTAAGGTAACCTAGTTGGACAGAAATTTCTTGGGAGTCCCCTTTCCTGTGGTGGTTTCTTATATACTTTAATAACTAAAACAAAATACACAGAACTATTTAAAATATATGTCAAGTGCTAAATTTAAAGAATAATATAACTACCCCAAAATTATAGTAAGTGATATCTCTAATTCACATGCACATTGACATCACTACCATCAAGTGAGCAAAAGGGGGAAAAAGAAAACTTGCCAAATCACTCCCTTATTTTTGGTAAAGTTCTGGTTGACCATTTGGCTTACCCTAAGGATAATATATGTTAGGTAACCTAGTTGAGTTCTTGAGAGTAAAACTTATAAGATCCAATTTCTCACCTCACCCCCAGCCCACTACACTCATACACAAATAGGGAATGCCTAGAGTCTATAGCCCTTATACGTACTGAGCTGAGACCCAGACATTTTATCCATTATAATTTAGGAGTTAGGATCCAGGCAAAAAGTTTTTGAGTGGTGGTGTGTATATGTGTGTGTGTGCAGGGTGTGTGTGTGTGTGTGTGTGTGTGTGTGTGTGTGTGTGTGTGTACAGGTGGGTGTTTGCTTGAGAGTCTCGTTCTCTCAAACCAAAACCTCTTATTATAAACTCTTGAAAACTACGATTTGTCCTTGGTCCTCATTTCTTTTATAGATCATCCTAGATGCTAACCGAGCTGTCACTAAAGGATCCTTTTTGTTCTTTAGGTATCTACTTTTAACCTTTTTGCTTCCTTTGGCTTTGACCTTGTCTGCTCTTTAATACAAAGGAGTGTTTTCATCCACTGTGTGTTTAATGTGAAATCAGGAGTCTGCCATGGATGGATGGGAAAGAACAATCACCAAGCCTCCAGTCAACTCTGAAGGCAGTCGCAGGGGCTGTGGGAGGCAGATCTTTGCTCTCGCAAAGCAAAGACCACAGACATCTAACCACTAACTCCCACAGGACACGGCATGACTAGGACCTTCTGCACCACCCATGTGTCCCCTAACCTTTTACTTACCTGTGTGAACTCAGACCACAGTCTGAGTATAAGAGGACATACATTTTGGGGCAAGAAGCCCCCCATCGTCTCTATTGCTAGCCACTGAATAAAATTCCTTTTCTTGCACTAACACTCCTTTCTCCAATATTTGCATCGTGGGTAAGAAGATACCAAATCTTGGTGTCTATAAGGCATTTTTTTGCTGTTTTTCTCTGTTTAATGTGTACCCATTTTATGTTATAGCAGCAATTATTCACTCAAACACATTAGGCTTGATCTGCAAATTTTTAAAAAGGGAGGATTAAGTTTGGGATTCTATCAATGCTTTCCTTAGTCATGAAGTTATTATAGACCAAAACAAATGAGAATTCTAGTCTTCAAATTCTGAGGCCAGCATCATTCTTACAAATGCCTAAATCTCTAAAAAATACTTGGGATTGGAGCTGGGATGACAGTTCAAGTGGTAGTAGCAAGGCCTAGGATTGCAATGTGGGCCTGTACCACATTGGCTCCTAAACTACATGGGCTTCTTGGTCTTATTAGGTGTAGGCCTAGAGGCCCCCAAGCACCACTAGGAGGCTGTGGTGATTCCTGATACCAGAGGGCCTAAGCAGCACCAGAATCTTGAACTGTAGCATAGGACCATTGGTCCAGTAAGATTATTGCCACAAGCTCCTGAGCATTGCTTGAGAATCTCCCTTTCATGAAAAAATGCTAACTGGGTACTATTTCTATTCCTTCCCATGTCTTCTTCTGTTTTCAATGATTTTTCCATATACTCTGCTTATGTAATATAAATTCACTGATTTATTAGCACCTTCATTTATCACATATTTCTTCAATATAATCTAGATATAATCTAATAAGCATAACATCTATAATATTGGAGATTAAAATTTAAAGGAATAAGAGTTACATAAAACAGGGTATCATACATGTAAGTGCAAAGTACAAAACAGATGGTGCAATGTCACCAGTGTAATACAGAAAAATAAGGACCAAGATTTAATAATTGCAGTAATATATGGAGGAAAAGAATGTAGGCACTATTTAAAAAAAATTTTCTTTTCTATTATCACAATTTAGGCGAAAGAATAGGCAGAAAAAGCTAAATAACAAATTTGTAAAACCTTGCCAGATCACTTAGTTTTGCTAATACCCAAGCAGTTTAATTTGTGGGTGACTATCTAGTTTCCCCTGAGGGTATTTGTAAGTTAACCTAGTTGGACAGAAAATTCTTGGGAATCCCTTTTCCTGTGGTGGTTTCTTATATATTTTAATAACTAAAACAAAACACAATGTAATGATCACATCAGCATTATCTCTTTTTCACCAGTAAAAAAAGAGCATGACAAGCACAACAAGAGAATTAGTAGGTGTGAGGGATTAGGCCATACTACAGTAATCAGGAGCTACTCCTGGCTATTCCTGATGCGCAGGAATAACCCCTAGCAGTGCTCAGGAAACCATAGGCATTACTGGGATCTTACCAAACAGGCAGTTAGTTTGCCTCATATACTATCTCTGCAACCTCATAAGAAAAGAATTATCAAGCATCATTCAATTATTATCTATATCTCCATCTGGGACTGGTGCAGGTGGGCCTCATGGGTGGCTTATGTGAAGCCGGAAGGGGAGAGATGATGGTCGCTTTCTCTCAGCCATCTCTGCCACCCGGGACCCGCTTGGCAGGCTAAGGACTGATAAAGTCTGCAACGAGCCCCCTGCACGGCGTGGGCCTGAGCCCTACCAGCCCCACGAGGTGGCCGCCAAGCCACACCTGATGTCCACTTGATCTTTTGGCACGGGCGTTGATCCCCACCACCCGAGATTTCTCAGGGACCCACAGACTCAAATTTTAGCGAGAAATTGCTCTTTGCAGGAAGGGAAAGTCAGTCCTAGGCCTTACCCAGGGTTTCCTCAAGGTTCTTATCTTCCTCACAGAAAAGGAATTTTCAGGAGCAGACAAGCAGTGAAGTAAAACAGGTTTTATTAAGGAGGTTTTAGGAAAAGAGAAGGAGGAGTGAAAGTAAGAGAGAGGCACACATCTCAAGAGGGGAGATGTGGGCAACACACGTGCTAAGGCACCACATATGCTAGACCACATGGGCTCAGGCATCATGTGTGTTCATGCAGCTTATGCGTCGCGTCCTTTGGTCAGGACAGCTTTTATAGATTTCTCCCCAAGATACGCCCATGGGGAGTCAATCTAGGTTTAGGCCAATGCCAAGGGGAGTAAACCTTGGGAATGGTCTTCTTTGAAAATCTCCTTTTTCTTGACCTCTGTCCTTGCTGGATCTTCTGTCCTGGAATGTAGCCGGATTAAGGGCTGGGCAGAGAATGGTTGATCCAGATTCCTCAGGATTTGTTGTTGGTTAATGGGTCTTATCAAGCCTTGGTTCCTGGTTCCAAAAGGTGACTTTGGACAGCCTTAGGGGAAGAATTCATTGCCATGTGGGGACCCCTGTCTGTCTGCCTACAACAGGACTACATATTTTTTTTCACTGAAATCCTAACACCTTCCCTAGCACTGATGGTTGAGCAGAGAGAACCAGATTTCTCTTTCAGCACTCTACTGCCATTTGTGGTTGGATAATTATTTCCTCTGAGAAACTGCCACGAACATTCTATTTAGCAGCATACTTAGTCTTTACCTTTCACTTGGTACTCATCTCATAAAATGCTCTTGATGTGGAAAAGGACATCGAATGTTGGGGGCCCTGGCCAGCAGCTCCTAGCACAAATGAGGAAGACCTAGATCTTGCTGGACTTCATCCCTGCAGAAAAAGGAGAGCAATGGACTTGGGAGAAACTCTGCCTTGCTGCTGCTGCTGAGAATGGAAAGAAAGAAAGAAAGAACGACGACACCGATGCATAGGGAGTTCTGGATAGCAGTACTCCATTTACTGAACACAGTTTAAGCCTTTTACAATATTTGGTTGGAGGGTACATGCACAAATCACAGGGCATTTTCAAGCTCCTGGGCCATTCTAACAGATAACAATCTTCTTCAGAACAAATGACAATCACAGATTTAGCATTTGCAAGGTTACATTTGCAAGGTAATGATCATTGATCTACATATCCCTGTGATCAGAGGTCAGAAGAACAAGCACATTCTGCCTCACCTTAACTCTGATAAGCTCAGATGTTTTGGGTGTAACCATATGGGCAGAGCCCAGGGCCTTGAGCTGGGAAAGTGCTGGCCCTTAAAGCTAGCAGCTCAGAACCCAATAATCCAAATCTTCTAGTAGAGAGCCGTTGATCTGAAAGGGTTTACTTTATTTGATTTTTCCTGTTAAAAAATGACTTAAAACTAATTCAATTAATAAATGAAAAGTATAACCTAGCTCTGTCAATATAATAAAAAATTATAATTATTCCATGCCACTTTCCTATAAAATTTAAGTTATTTAATGTAAAAATACAATGAGAGATAGAAGAAACCTAGTAATAACATCATGTTGAATGTTGTAAGGGCAATTTCACTACTTCCATAAGTGATGACCGTTAAACTCAATCTAAAAGAAATGGATACTTGGGTTCAGTAATTGAGCATTACCCTTACTTTGCAGCAAGAAGCAACTGCTGTGATTTGTAAGCTGAGAAACAGGAGACTTTAAAGAAGGTACCACAAAAAATCAAAATTATCAAATGTGTATCTTCCCATGTTGCCGCAATGGTGCCAAAGAGTGCCCAGTTGGTGGTCGTTCTGGGAGTTCTCTTCTTAAACATTGCAGCCTTTTTCTCCCGCTACGGGAAGTAGAATTTTTGCACGAAGGAGACGGTGGTCCGATCCTGTGTGGAATTTAGGGGACGACAGCAACATCGGTCAGACAAAACCGTCGATTGAAGATGATGTGGTCAATTTCATTGTGGAATTGTCCGCCAGGAGATTCCCATGTCCAACGTTTCACTTCAGCTTTCTGAAACTGTGAGTTCCCATGAATAGTCTTGGTGGACATGATGAACTCAGAAAGTCTCTCACCTTGTTCGCTCCATTCTAGGCCATGGGTCCCGATGTGGAGTTCTTCATCTTCTCGGTCCTATCTTGGCATTAAAATCACCGACTATGATCTTGTAGAAGGTGTGATCTTTTTATAGAACTCCTCCAATTCCATGTAGAATTTCTCAATTTCATCTTCTTTGTATGTGGATGTTGGTGCATAGACAATGAAGATAGAAATTGCTGGCAGTGGACCACATCTCCTCAAGTGTAATCGTCCTATTCGGTTTGTTAGGCATTCAAATGAATCAATGTTGACAGCCATGTTCATGTTGACAAGGACACCAACGCCACCGACGCCTCTTTCATCACATGTTCCAAGGAAAAATTCTTCTCCGTGTCAAATACAGCATGATGCGACTGACGCCTCCTTGTCTCAGTCAGACCAATGATGTCGTACTTCTGATCTTTCTTGCTTGCAGCATCAGATCCTCAATATATGCTTCGCTAGCTAGTGTACGTGCATTGAAAGTACAGACAGTCATTTTAGTCCTTCTTCGTTTTGGCAGCCTAGGACAGCCTTGAAATTTTATCAGGCACTGCTTGTTTGCCTTTCTTACTGCTGCCGTATTAAGGGCTCTTTCAGGGTCAGGAAAATAAACATTTTTGTTACTGGATTTGGCATATCGAACACGCATCGGACAGCTTGCCAGGCTCTGCCATGCGGGCACTATATTCTCATTACTTGTGGGCTCTCTCAGAGGGGTGGGTAGAATATTTGTGGTAGTTTGAGTAAGTCACGTACACAGCAGCTGCCTCGCACAACGGGAAAGCTGGTTTCTACTCTGCCGGGTGTACCTGTGTCTTAGGCTCAAGCATTCCTGGGCTTGAAATACTCTCCTCTGAAGGGCGGTCTCTGCAGGGCGGGTCCTTGTAGGCTGGGTTTCTGACAAGCTGATGACATCGATGAAGAATACAACCTAGTGGTTCAGCACCTCCA
>JAJIBD010030693.1:0-18855 GCA_021461705.1 Cryptotis parvus | reverse complement strand
TTAATGCACACTAATCTGAAAATAAAAGATCTTTAACTAAAGTATAGATTCCATTGGTTATGACCACAAAGAAAATAATGAACTCTTAAATCTGAAATATTCTTTCAAATTATTAATTATTCACCACAAATGGCCCCAGTACCTACTCCGGCCCCCGCCTGCCTCTATGGCAGGCAATTTTCTGGGTGCTGCAACATTGTATGGCTAAACCCACTAAGGAACAGCTTTGTAAATGCTATTCATGTTTTATCTCATGATGTGATAAAAATTATTAAAAATAATGATACTAATAAGCAGGAAAAATTACTGATTCATTGGGAAATTGGTTTGCAGGAGACTAAATGTTTTATATATTTTACGTGTACAATATTGCCGTGATATGACCCCCCAAAAGTGCCAACACCCTCCATCACAATGAATACTTCACCACAGCATAAATCCATACCATCATCACCCAATCCCATATGCTATGTCAGAGTCCATAGATTAGTATTTCTTGGCCATATTTTCCTCTCTCATATTGTTTATTTACTTGAATACAAAATATTATATTTTTGTGTGGTGGGAGAGTATTCCCAAAGAGGTGTCTGGTATGCTCAGGGCTATTAAAATGACACTCTATTAACCAAACAAGAAGGTTTATTGCTTAGGACAGGCTCTACTATCAAGGCTATTTCTGGTAGTGCTTTGTTGGCAATGTGGTGTCCAGGATAAAACTTGAGTCCTTGAGAATGGAGGGCATGTGTCATTGACCTCTTGTCATCTATAAGCCATACTAAACATCTTTTTTTTAAATTTTAAAATTTTTTTTTCATTTTTACAATTACAAAGATATACAATTAAAACGTTCATATTTGGGTTTTGGTCATTACAGTGTTCCAGCACCCATCTCGCCACCAGTGCCCATCTCCCACCACCAACGTCCCCGGTTCCCTCCCCCTCCCCCAGCCCTCCTCCATGGCAGGTTCTTTATTTCTTTTTAAATTCTTTCTCTTTCTCTTTTTCTTCCCCCTCAGACTATGGATTACAGAACATACATTAAAGGGTTGTCATGTGTATCTTTTTGCCTCTATTTAATGCTCAGTTCTAGGTTGGCAGTAGTACCCTCGACAATTGTTAGCACACTGTTCCATTTTGTCTTACCTAGCCTCTGACTCCCACACGTTTGTGATAATTTCCACCTTTGACAATACCTCCTGATACATGTTTCACTTGACCTTGGATATTGGTATCATAATATGTACATATAAATTTATGCCATGCAAATAAATGCAGTCATTCTGTATCTGTCTCTCTCTCCTTCTGGCTAATTTCACTCAACATAATCTTCTCCATGTCCATCCATTTATAGGCAAATTTTATAACTTCATTTTTCCTAACAGCTGCATAGTATTCCATTGTGTAGATGTACCAAAAGCTTCTTTATCCAGTCATTGATTTTCGGGCACTCTATTTTTCCAGATTCTGGCTATTGTGAATAATGCTGCTATGAACAAAAAAGTAGGGATGGTGTTTCTGCTGCGTATTTTTGGTGTCCTAGAGTAGATTCCCCAGGAGTGGTATGGCTGGGTCAAATGGGAGTTCAATTTCTAGTCTTTGGGGGGAATGTCCATATTATTTTCCAGAAAGGCTGTACCAGCCGGTGTCAGGGAACTCCGCCAGGGTCCCCGACAGTGTCAAGGTAGAAGTTCTCTTCTACCTCCGAGGACGCCGGGAGAACAGATGAAAACTCACGAGTCCAGTGCAGTTCCAAAAAATGCTTTTAATAGTACAAAAGCTCTTCCACAGCACTCCAATATAATGAACAAACTTTAGCTCTGGTCGAACTTAGACCATACAAAGAGCCTAAGTCTCCCACCAAAGAGAGAGGATCTCACCCCAGCTGAGTCCTACCCAGAAGAGGAGCAAAAGGCCAAAGAGCAAAAAAGCCAAAAGCCAAAAGCCGCAAGGCTGAGGAGCTAAAAGCCGCAAGCTGAAAGGCCCAAAAGGCAAAAGTAAAGGGGCCTCAAGTCAGCCCCTTATATACTTTGTTTATACCTGCAATAGGGTGTGGCACTACACTCTGTTTAGAGTTCTTTGTTGGTTAACTTTCATTTTCAGTGCATCATGGTCTGAAAAGATGGCTGACTCAATTTCTATCTTTTTATTTTATTGAGGGATGCTTTGCGGCTCAGCATGTGGTCTATCTTGGAGAATGTTCCATGTGCACTAGAGAAAAATTTGTATTCAGCTTTTTTGGCATGAAAAGCCCTGCATATATCCACTAGCTCTCTTTCTTCTGTTTCTTCCTTCAGGGCCAACAGCTATCTTTTCAGACCACGATGCACTGAAAATGGAAGTTAACCGTACACAGAAACAGGGAGTCAAACCAAACACCTGGAAACTGAACAGCTCACTCCTAAACAACAAATGGGCCATAGAAGAAATTAAACAGGAAATCCAAAGATTTCTGGAAACAAATGAAAATGAAAATACCAATTATAAGAACTTGTGGGACATGGCAAAAGCCATGTTAAGAGGGGAAGTTTATAGCTCTGTAAGCATTCATCAGGAAACAAGAAAGGGCCCACATAAATAACCTGACTACACAGTTGAAGACATTAGAAAAAGACCAACAAAAGGGGCCCAACCCAGGCAGAAAAAGGGAAATAATAAAACTTAGAGAGGAAATCAATGAGTTGGAAAGCAAATAAACAATCCAAAAGATTAATGAAACCAAGAGCTGGTTTTTTGAAAACAAACAAGATTGACAAACCATTAGCAAGACTCGTAAGGACAGGGAAAGAGAGAAGCCAAATAAACAGAATCAGAAATAAAAATGGTGACATCACAACAGAAACCAGAAAAATCCAAAAGATCATCAGAGATTACTTTGAGAGCCTGTATGCCGTGAAACATGAGAATCTAGAAGAAATGGATAAATTCCTGAAGTCCTATAACCTCCCACTGCTGAAACAAGACCTCTAATACCTGAATAAGCCTATCACCATCAAGGAAATAGAAACAGTAATTAAAAGTCTTCGCAAACACAAAAGCCCAGGTCCAGACAGATTCACTAGTGAACTCTACCAAACCTTTAAAAAAGGACTTAACTGCCAGTCCTTTTCAAGCTCTTCCAGGAAATAGAAGAAACAGAAACACTCCCAAACAACTTCTACAAGGCACATATCACCCTGATACCCAAAGCAGGGAGAGACAACACAATGAAAGAAAACTACAGACCAATATCCCTGATGAACACGGATGCTAAGATCTTCAACAAAATACTAGCAAACAGAATCCAAAGAGTCATCAAGAAGATTATACATCATAACCAAGTAGGATTCATCCCGGGAATTCAAGGATGGTTCAACATTCGCAAGTCAATCAACATAATACATCATATCAATAAAAGAAAAAATAAAAACCATATGATCCTATCAATAGAAGCAGAGAAAACATTTGACAAGATCCAGCACCCGTTCATGATTAAAACCCTCCAGAAAATGGGAATTGAAGGGACTTTCCTCAAGATAGTTACAGCCATCTATCAAAAGTCCACTGCAAGCATCATTCTAAATGGGAAAAAGTTGAAAGCCTTCCCCCTGAGATCAGGGACAAGACAAGGTTGCCCACTCTCACCTCTTTTTATTCAATATAGTACTGGAAGTACTTGCCATAGCAATCAGAGAAACAAGGACATCAAGGGCATCCAGAGAGACAAGGAAGAAGTTAAGCTATCATTATTTGCAGATGACATGATATTATACCTAGAGAACCCTAAACTCTCTACCAAAAACTTCCTAGAAACAATAGACGCATATAGTAGAGTGGCAGGATACAAAATCAACACCCAAAAGTCGGTGGCTTTCCTATATACAAATAACGAAAGAGAAGAAAGGGATATTAAGGAAACAATTCCATTCACAATTGTGCCATAGAATATCAAATACCTAGGAATCAACTTGCCCAAGTGTGTAAAGGACCTGTACAAAGAAAACTACAAGACCAGTGTTCAAGTGATAAAAGTGCTCCAAGAGATAAAAGAGGACACAAGGAAATGGAAACATATTCCCTGCTCATGGATGGGGAGAATCAACATTGTCAAAATGGTAATACTCCCTACAGCTCTGTACAGATTCAATGCAGTCCCTATAAGGATACCCAGGACATTCTTCAAAGAAATTGACCAAACGCTCCTGATATTTGTGTGGATCAATAAACCCCCAAGGATAGCTAAAGCAATCCTCGGGAAAAAGAAGATGGGAGGCATCACCTTTCCCAACTTCAAACTTGCCGCTGGACCTGCTCTCCGGGAGCCTCAGACCGAGGGAGAACAAGGGCGAAAGGTTCAGGAGGGACCCAGGATTCCGTGATGACAAACAGACACAAACACACTCAGGTGGTGGTTTGAATCTGCTGCAATTTTATTGAGGGCTTCATAGGGTTTATATATTATAACACAATAAAAGAAACTTGGTAGGGCATACGCGATGAAACAGTGAATACATGTTTGGCAGGGCATACACAATAAAACAAAAAGTGAATACATAACATAATGAAACAAAAATAAATATATGATACTAAAACTACTTAAGCCATTTGGTTAAAATTAAACAGGCTTTCTTTGTGTTATGTCTTGCCCCAAGAACCACAGGTTTCGCAAGTCCAGAGGTCACTTTAACTTCATTTAGACAATCATAATGTTTTAGTACATCATATCCAAGGTTTTGTGTATTGTGTAGCTGGTAACATATTATCTAGAATTTTCTTTCTTTAACAAGCACCAAGGCTTTCTATACCGCATCAATTTTTCTGTAAATGGCAAATAGTTAAACTTGTAACTATTAAACTTTGTACCAATGAAACTATAATGTGTACTAATCCATTATTTCTACTATATCATGTGGTTGCCCTACTAATTCCTGTAAAATGTCTGGCTTCATTAATAAGCTTCTATCCTTATAATTATTAAAACTGGATAAATCAATTTTAAAAATTATACTACCAATCTTAACCTCTAAAATCATAAAAAATAGGCAGAGGATTTCAAAAACTTAAAGCTGGGAAGCAGAGCGACTGCATGCCCAAAACGCCAACAATAACAGGGGGCAGCTGAAGGCATAGACCAGTGGGCCGGGAGTCTCCCATTCCCAGGGATATGAAACCTGCTCAAATCCCCTTATAGCATGTAGCTACGTAGGCGGCGCCGTCGTCAACGTGGCACAAATTGTACTACAAGGAAGTAGTAATTAAAACAGCATAGTATTGGAATAAAAACAGACCAGTGGACCTATGGAATAGAATTCAGTATCCTGACACCAAACCTCAAAGACATGATCAGTTCATCTTTGATAAAGTTGCAAAAAGTCTAAAATGGAGTAAGGAAAGCCTCTTCAACAAGTGCTGTTGGGAAAACTGGGCAGCGACATGTAAAAAAATGAATTTAGACCTGTGTCAAACAACATGCACAAAAATCAGATCAAAATGGATTAAAGATCTCAATATCAGACTTGAATCCATAAAGTACATTGAAGAAAATATAGGAAAAACCCTCCACGACATTGAAACTAAAGGCATCTTCAAAGGTGAAACATCACTAACAAAGCAACTAGAAGAAAAGATAAATATATGGGACTACTGGAAACTAAAAAAGCTTCTGCACCTCCAAAAGAAACAGTGACTAAGATGCAAAAGCAGTCCACAGAATGGGAAAGAATATTCACCCAATACTCATCTGATAAGGGGTTAATATCCACGATATATCAGGCACTAGTAGAACTTTACAAGAAGAAAACAAACAACCCCATCAAAAAATGGGGAGAAGAAATGAACAGAAACTTCAGCAAGGAAGAAATTTGAATGGCCAAAAAACATGAAAAAATGCTCATCATCACTAATCATCAGAGAGATGCAAATCAAAACAACAATGAGATACCACTTTACACCACAGAGACTGGCACATATTCAAAAGAGCAAGAACAACAAGTGCTGGCGTGGATGTGGGGAAGAGGGGACACTCATCCTTTGTTTGTGGGAATGCCGGCTGGCACAGCCTTTCTGGAAAACAATATGGACATTACTCCAAAGACTAGAAATTGAACTCCCCATTTGACCCGGCCATACCACTCCTGGGAATCTACTCTGGAAAACCAAAAATACGCAGCGGAAACACCATCCCTACTTTTTGTTCATAGCAGCATTATTCACAATAGCCAGAATCTGGAAGCAACCAGAGTGCCCAAAAAATCGATGACTGGATAAAGAAGCTTTGGTACATCTACACAATGGAATACTATGCAGTTGCCAGAAAAAATGAAGTTATAAAGTTTGCCTATAAATGGATGGACATGGAGATTATGTTGAGTGAAATTAGCCAGAAGGAGAGAAACAGATACAGAATGACTGCATTTATTTGCATAACATAAATATATATGTACATATTATGATATCAATATCCAAGGTCAAGTGAAACATATATCAGGAGGTCTTGTCAAAGGTGGAAATTATCACAAACGTGTGGGAGTCAGAGGCTAGGTAAGACAGAGAATGGAACAATGTGCTAACAATTGTCGAGGGTACTAATGCCAACCTAGAACTGAGCATTAAATAGAGGCAAAAAGATACACATGACAACCCTTTAATGTATGTTCTGTAATCCATAGTCTGGAGGGAAAGGAAAAGAGAGAGAGAAACGGAAAGAGATAAAGAACCTGCCATGGAGGAGGGATGGGGGAGGGGAGGGAACTGGGGACGTTGGTGGTGGGAGATGGGCACTGGTGGCGGGATGGGTGCTGGAACACTGTATGACCAAAACCCAAATATGAACTTTTTTAATTGTATATCTTTGTAATTGTAAATATAAAAAATTTAAAAAAAATAAATAAATAAGAGGGGTTCTGCAGGGTGATACTACTTCCCCCAAAACTCTTCAGCACCACCCTCGAGTACATCATGAGACAATTAGAATGGGAATGAATGGGAGTGTTGATAGACAGTCGGCAACTACACCACTTCTCCTTTGTTGATGACATTGTTCTAATAACACCAAACATTAGCCAAGCAGCACAAATGCTGGTTGACTTCGACCGAGAATGTGGAAAGATAGGTCTATAGATGAATGTCAACAAAACAATGTACATGAAAAATGAACTAGTTCCAGAAGCCCCACTCACTCCCTTACCACCTGACTCAATGAAAAGGCCCAAGAATGGTAGTGCTCAGTCTCTGTAGCAACAAGGATTATCTCAACATCACCCGGCACTCCAAGGAAGCCTCCAAGTTCACGTGAGACAGAAACCTCCCAAGATGCACTCTGGCAGTGCACAGGGGATCACACAGTGCTAGATATTGAGACAATACCAGCATATACCAGCTAGGTGCCCACAGCAGCTTTACTCCCAATCTTATAAGGACATACTTTAATTTACTGACAAAGCAATTTGAGATTAACCTTAAGGACTCAAGAGTTAGTGCAGCACACAGCAGTCTCGAATTGGGTTCAAGGCCATGCAATTCACACTCCCACAAAAAGAAAAAAAGAAAACAAAATCAAGCTTAAATGGGAAATTGGTGGTCATCTTTTGAAGATCTCAGTAATATTCTATGAATATGTGATAAAGCTTTCTTCATTTCAAGGATAACATAGCAACCAGCTGTGTAAAAGTGTTTGAAATCCATGAGAAAGAATATAAGTTTAAAGAGAAGAATTTATATTTTAACAAAAAAATGTGCTATAATAAATTTTGATGCACATCTAGAGTTAGAAGTTAATACTTTTAGAATTAACACCAGAATCCCTCATGATACTAAGTGAAATTTAAGTTTTCAAAATCTTCAACTTTTGGAGGAAATAATCTATAACTTTGAGAGTAAAATCTAATGAAAGAATACATTGGAATATTATTCTAGATACTTTACATGACACACATCATGAAAGACAGAAAAAATTATTTCAAAAAGAAGCATTTCAGGCTTAAGTGGTGTTTTCCTCTGAGAACTGATTATTTCCACTTAAGGAGGATTAATAACTTCCAAAATAGAGTCTCCTTTAGGGGGAATTTTCTACAGGTACTTCTTACCTTTTTCACAAGTGATTGAAGTGAAATATGCCAAGGTGTTTCAGCCAATAGGAGATTATCAAGTGTGTTGCACTAATTCTATCACTTGATCACTTGATCACTTGACATCCGGGTTATTTGTTGATTTGCTCTAGTGGGCACCAGTAACGTTTCCATTGTCCCTATCACGTGCCAGTGTAGCCCAATGGCATCTGATTGCTCCAGAGATACGAAGAGCCTCAAACCATTCATTCAGGGTCTTGATGAAGAAATCTGACCATCTTGCAGATGGGTGGCCACTAATTCTATAGATCAGAATATATCATTGAGCATCACTGCAGCAAAATTTTGTGACTTGCACCACTTCCATTCCCAACCTCCTTTTTTCTTTGATGGTTCAACGGCTTTACTTACTTACTGGTGAGTCTCTTAATATTCACAACTATCACTTGCTTTATTTTATTTTATTTATTTATTTTTTTTTTTGCTTTTTTGGGTCACACCCAGCAATGCTCAGGGGTTACTTCTGGCTCTGCACTCAGGAATTATTCCTGGCAGTGCTCGGGAGACCATATAGGATGCCAGGGATCGAACCAGGGCCGGCACAGGCTGGCCGCGTGCAAGGCAAACGCTTTACCCACTGGACTATCACTGTGGCCCCTATCACTTGCTTTATACCAGCTCCAGAATGGAAACCCACATATTATCTCTCACAATAATATCAAGTGATTAGGAGCATGTCATCACCTGGACAGTCCATACAGACCAACTGCACTAGAATTACCTGATGAAATGCAGAGAGTTCTGTTAAATTATGGCCTTCAGTCAAGTGTAAAGCAGAATCACTAGCTGAGTGTAGAAACTGATCTAAATCAGACATTCTGAGACCTTGTGTTGGGCATGTTTCCTGAGTATTTGAAAACTGGCCCCTTCAGTTAGTACATACATTGGTTCAATTCATATATATAAGACCACCCAGTTTGAGGGTGGATATCAGTGAGAAGACAATAGTGAGAACTAGAAGCCCCAGCTCATAACTTTGAATGACTGCAACACATTTCTTTTTTTTAATGTATCTTATTATACCACCATAAGATAAACAATTACAAAAATGTTCATGTTTAGGTCTCGGCCATACAGTGTTCCAGCACCCATCCCTCCAACAGTGCCCATTTCCCATCACCAGTGTCACCAATTCCGTGCCCTTCCCTAGCCTGCCTCTATTGCAGGTTCTTTATGTCTTTCTCTCTCTTTCTCGTTCTCTTTTTCTCACTTCCTCCTTTTACATATTGTGGATTGTAATGCATATATGTAGTGTTTATCATGTATCTTTTTTGCCTGTAGTTAATGCTAAATTCTATGTGGTAATAGCACTTTCAACAATTATTGGCACACTGTTGCCTTATCAGTCTTACCTAACCTCTACTTCCACACACATTTGTGGTAATTTCTACCTTTGACAGACCTCCTGATCCACATTTTGCCTGAGCTTGGATGTTGGTTTTCTTTTCTTTGAAAAGAGTGATCAAGTGATATATATATATCACTTGATATATATATATATATCAAAAAGTGATATATATATCAAAAAAGTGATATATATATATCAAAAAGTGATATATATATATATCAAAAAGTGATCAAGTGATATATATATCTTTATGTCATGCAAATAAATGCAGTCATTCTATATCTGTCTCTCTCCTCTGACTGATTTCACTCAACATGATCTTCTCCATGTCCATCCATTTATAGGAAAATTTCATAGCTTCATTTTTTCCTAACAGCTGCATAGTATTCCATTGTGTAGATGTACCAAAGTTTCTTTATCAGTCATCAATTCTCTGGCACTCTGGTTCTTTCCAGATTCTGGCTATTGTGAATATGCTGCTATGAACATAAAAGTAGGGATGGTATTTCTGCTGCGTGTTTTTGGCTTCCCAGGGGTATATTCCCAGGAGTGGTATGGCTGGGTCAAATGGAGTTCAATTTCTAGTCTTTGGAGGAATGTCCATATAGTTTTCCAAAATCGCTGTACCAGTTGACATTCCCACCAACAATGGATGAGAGTTCTCTTTTCCCCGCATCCATGCCAGCACTTGTTGTTCTTGCTCTTTTGGATATGTGCTAGTCTCTGTGGTGTAAAATGATATCTCATTGTTGTTTTGATTTGCATCTATCTGATGACTAATGATGATGATCATTTTTTTCACATGTCTTTTGGCTATTCAAACTTCTTCCTTGTTGAAGCTTCTGTTCATTTTTTTCTGCCCAGTTTTTGATGGGGTTGCTTATTTTCTTCTTGTAAAGTTCTACCAGTGCCTGATATATGCTCAATATTAACCTTTTTTCAGATGGGTCTTAGGTGAATATTCTTTTCCATTCTGTAGACGTATTTGTATCTTGGTCATTGTTTCTTTTGAGGTGCAGAAGCTTTTTTAGCTTCATGTAGTCCAATAAATTTATCTTTTCTTCTAGTTTTGTTAGTGGTGTTTCTTCTTTGAAGATGTTCTTAGCTTCAATGTCGTGGAAGGTTTTTCCTATATTTTCTTTGATGTACTTTATGGATTCAGGTCTTATATTGAGATCTTTAATCCATTTTGATCTGATTTTTTGTGTTTGGTGTTACACTGAGGCCCAAGTTCATTTTTTTACATTTAGCTGCCCAGTTTTCCCAGCACCACTTGTTGAAGAGGCTTTCCTTGCTCCGTTTCAGACTTTTTGCTCCTTTATCAAAGATTAATTGTTCATGTGTTTGAGGGTGGTTGTCAGGATACTCAATTCTATTCCATAGGTCCACAGGTCTGTTTTTATTCCAATACTATGCTGTTTTAATTACCACTGTTTTGTAGTAGAGTTTGAAGTTGGGAAAGGTGATGCCTCCCATCTTCTTTTCCCAATTATTGCTTTGTCTATCCATTGGTGCTTATTATTTCATACAAATTTCAGAAGTGTTTGGTCAATTTCTTTGAAGAATTTCACAGGCATCCTTATAGGGATGGCATTGAATCTGTATAAAGCTCTAGAGGTATTATCATTTTGACAACGTTGATTTTCCCAATCCATGAGCACGGAATGTGTTTCCACTTCCTTGTGTCCTCTTTTATTTCCTGAAGTAATGTTTTGTAGTTCTCTTTGTAGAGGTCCTTTATCTTCTTCATCAAACTGATTCCTAGGTATTTAATTTTCTGTTGCACAGTTGTGAATGGGATCATTTTCTTAATATCTCTTTCCTCTCTTTCGATATTTTATATAGGGAAAGCCACCAACTTTTGGGTATTGATTTTGTACTCTGCTACTCTACTATAAGCGTCTATTCTTTCTAGGAGCTTTTTGGTAGAGAGTTAGGTTTCTCTACGTAT
The DNA here is from genome assembly GCA_021461705.1 of Cryptotis parvus. Lineage (NCBI taxonomy): Eukaryota > Metazoa > Chordata > Mammalia > Eulipotyphla > Soricidae > Cryptotis > Cryptotis parvus. The sequence goes on along the minus strand of JAJIBD010030693.1, from coordinate 7,454 downwards.
AATATCATGTCACTTGCGAATAGTGATTGCTTGACTTCTTCCTTGACTATCTGAATGCCCTTAATGTTTTTCTCTGGAGTGCTACGCCAAGTACTTCCAGTACTATATTGAATAAAAGATGTGAGTGGGGGCAACCTTGTCTTGTCCCTGACCTTAGGGGAAGGCTTTCAAATTTTCCCCCATTGAGAATGATACTCGCTGTTGCAACTCATTTCTTAATGGGTTTATACCTTAGCCTCATTTTCTTCTTCACTTGATTTACAACAAAGTAACATCAGAATAACAGAAAAAAATATACCTGAGTTCAGAGACTCTAAGCAATGACCTTGTGGTGGAAGTATTCACTGAGATATAAGGACTGATAGACTCTGCTCAATCTCCTTTTATGTGCCACCAATAAAGTCCTGACACCCCACACCGGAAGCATTAGCTGTACCTAAGACCACAGGACTTTACAGTGGAAGCTGGTCCTTATCCTAGAATTTCTAGGGAGCTCTAGCACTAAGGCTCAGGTAAGATTTTGTTCTTTATTGGAAAAGTTGTCAGCCCAAAGTTCCACCTGGATTGTAATTGGTTGTCTTTCTCCATAGGAATGTATTTCTGGGGAAGACAGATAGCAACATAGTTTTGTTAAAGAAGTATACTCACTCTATGAAAATGTAAAGAGAGATGCCAAGTAAGGGGGAGGGAGAGAGAGAGAAACCCCCAAATAGAGGAATTAGATACCCTTTGTTTGAGTTGAGTCAAAAGTGGTCTCTTGGTTCTTGATCACATAATTCCATCGGCTGCCCCCCCCCCACCCCCTCTGCAGTAACTCCATCATCGAACAGAGGGTCATTTTTAGGCAGTTGTCATGGAGAATGTATTTCCATATGGGAGCTTTTGTTATTTATTGCAGTCTAATTAGGCTACTATTCCTAACTTTGAGACATAGCTGAAGGTCCCTGACATTTTCCTATGTAAAAAAGATGACACCTTTTTTGGAAAATGTCTTTTCTTGGCAAACATTTTTCAATTTTTCATGATTTGCTTCCAAACACTTATTTTATTTTGATTGGAGGGTTGGAGCACAAACATGGATGTGCTCAGGGTTTACTTCTGGGTAAACTCCTAGATTATCATGGTGGAGCTTGGAGAACTCTATGGAGGGTCAGGATAGAAACGGTTTAGCCATGTGCAAGGCAAGTTACCTAACCACTGAACTATTGCTCCAGCTACCCCTCAGAAATATTTCTTTATTTGTGGATGTTTCATTGCTTTTTTGTCATCTATCATTTTTGGCTTTATGACAAACTGAAATATACTGCCAAGGTGTTTTCTCCCTTGTATTTTCTTATACCACAGTGAGACTTATAAATAAAAAGTTTTAAAATATAAGTTTATTATATCACTGTCTGATAGACAGTTCCAAAGCAGTTCATGATTGGATTTCAGTCATACAATGTTTCAGCACCCATCCCTCCAAAGTGCTCATTTTCCACCACCAAATTCCCCAGTTTCCCTTCCCCCAATCCATCTGCCTCTATGGTATAGAAAGGGTTTTATATTAGAACACCTTAGTGAAAGTACTGAAAAACCACAATGTCCAAAAAAGGAAATAGAGAGAGAGAGAGAATTAAAGTATGAATCAGAATTAATTTAAATATGGACCCTTTTAATTGAGGGGCATAATTTTTTTTATTCACTGCTTATGAGTGTATATCAATTTGCCTACAAATATCCCTTGAAAAATAGAGGGGAGACACAATAATCAGTGATTTCCTCAATTTTCCTAAACCTAGCTTCTTAGCCATTCCCTGTATTTCAAGCTGACCTTGATGATTGATCTGGTCCATTAGAAGAAAATATCATAAACCAGAAAGGTCCTGCTTGACTGGCATTTTTGTAAGATAACCTCAGGTTTTCCAAATATTTGGAGCTCCTTAAGAATGACGTTTCCCTTCAAGGCATCCTTATACTCTTCACAGAAGCCCCTGTGGGTGTTTTGTTGCACTAAATGTGCTCATGCATGTGTCAGTATTGTGTTTGTGCGTCTGTGTGTGTGAGAGGTTTGTGTGTGTTAGTTTGTGTGTCTGTGTGTGTGAGAGAGTTTGAGTGTCCATGTGTGTGAGAGTTTGTATGTGTGGGACTTAGACAGTGTGTGAGATGTGGGGGAAAGCGCTGCAGCGCCTGCACAAAACCCAGCAGCAGGGTCAGGGATCCCTTCTGCCCCAGGGGATTTACTTATCATAGGTTCAAGCATACAAAGCAGCAATAGGAAAAATCCTGTACTTAGGATTCCCGGCTAGGACCCCGGCCACGTGCAGGCTAAGATGGCGGCCACCATATGTTAAGGCCGGAAGAGAGAAGACAAGGACAAGGCACTAGCAGAAAGGTGGAAAGTGACGCAAGAAGAGTGTGAGCCCCAAAAAAGAGAGAGAAGAGAGGAAGCAGGCTAATTTTATCTCTCTGCAACTCAGACCTCCCAATACTATGGGGGAAGCCAGCAGGGTCAAATGCATTCATGTAATTTCTCCCAGGACCTCACCTAGGCCCTTTTAGATGCTAATGTCATGAGCCAAGATCTGCCTTGGAAATGCCTTTAAAGGCTAGAGAAGGGGGTTTCTAAGATGGCATGCCTCTGTACCAAAAAGACTATACTAATGCCAGTTAAATATTTCTCCAAGCCTTCACAAGAGTCTTGTCTTTACTTCATGGTAGTTTTTGTATTTTAGTTGCTTTTGAGTTATCAGAGAGCCATGCTTGCTTGCTTGGAGGCAAACATCATTTCTCTCTGGTCTAATTACTTAGAGATCCAACGTGGCCAGGGAAAATATACTGATAAGATCTAGCTAGTCCCATTGATGATTGTGGTAGCATGAGAGAATATTTATACCAGCCAGTACAGAATACATGGTCGGATAAACTGCCACATTTAAACTACCCCTATCTACAAAGTGACCTGCAGGAGGCAATCCAGGGCAGATGCAGAGGCTCTAAGGCATCCGGCAACATGAAGAACAATTGTGCCTCCCTCTCTTTCACACATTTTTTTTCCCACTGTTCAGTGTCCTCACGTGTTTTTGTCTGATACTTTTTAAAAATAGGACCTCAATATGGCATTTCTACATTATATTCCATGTTGGCACAGAATTCATGCACCACATATATTAAAATATCTTGCTTGCCATCTTATGAGTCCTCAAAATTTCCTAATAGCAGAAAACTGCCTTACTATGTACCAAAGTTATAGTGATGTCATAGCCAGTGTCTGGCTTGCTTTGTCTTAATAAGAAAATGCCATTTCCATGGTGCTAATTGCTTATGTAAAAGCAACATAAAAAGTAAGTATTTTAGGTTGCTTTGATTTGATATATAATAGCATTATTCAAATACAGTACAATTCGTTTTAAAGTGTACTGTTCAGTGTTGTTTAAGTGTTTTTCTAAAGTTACAAAATAAATGCTACTATTCTTATCATAGAATATTTAGTGGCTTTATCGAAATTAAAAGAAGCTATTTATGTACTTGTAATCGAGTCCTCATTCATCTCCTATTCTGAAAATGTTATAGATCTACTTACTGTGTCTATAGAATTATCGTTTGTGGAAAACTTATATACTGAACACATTGTGTTTTTGACTCTTTTCATTTTCATGACATTTTTTTTACAGATAACTCACATGAAGTGGGGAAAAGAGATTTGTAGCATTGAGAGATGAGACAGGAGTCTACTGCTTTTGGTTTTCATCCATCTCAGTCACTTGGAAAGAACTTGGGTAGGTTCGGATTGATAGAATATATTTTGAACACCTGCATGACACAGATCTTGTGTTTGAGCTGTTTCTTACAGCAGTAAAAATTTTAGGTTTTACAACAGGGATTGCTTCGTCTAGATTACTGGGGCAGCCTTGAAACACATACTGGGTGATAAAATTTTTCTTTGCTGAAAAGAAATTTTTTTCTATAGTTGCTACCCAGGTTTCTTTTTCTTCCAATGTGCCTTCATCTTTGCGTAAAGAATTTCAGTATCCAGACAAATAATAAAAATTGGTTCTCTTCATTTTGGAAATAAAAGAAGAGAAGAGTATTTCATTCTCCAGAGAGTATGTGGGTTTCTCCAGAGTGGAGAACCGCTAAGCACATGTCAAGTAAAGCTGAGGGGAGAATCACGATGGGAAATAGCCATCATAAAGTCAAAGAAGGTACACATTTCAAGCAGTGATGGGAGCAAATCTGTTCAGGGAAAATTTTGTCCTACTTTTCCTCTGTCAAGATAGTTTAAATATTGAGTTTTTAAGCTGCCTCCCCCACCAGACTGTTAGCGTGCCAAAGGGGAAAGATTATTATAGCTGTTGGTCTTTGGGTGTCATTAATATGGCTTTTTTGTTTTTACGTTTGGGCCTTCACTCAGGGGGTCCATAGTGTTTGGATTGCTATTTGGGTCACACTCGGCAATGCTCAGGGGGTTTCTCCTAGCTAGGCACTCAGGAATTACTCCTGGCAGTGCTCAGGGACCATATGGGATGCTGGGGGTTGAACCCAAGTCACCTGCATGTAAGGCAAACACCCACCTCACTGTACTATCACTTTGGCCCCATTTATATCTTTGTTATTATAAAACAGAAGAGTGGTGGGTAAATATCTTCTCCAAGTCTGAGTAGTGTCTCTTTATTCTGGCATTATTAATTTAGTGATACTTGCAATTTTTTAATTTGACAATCACTTGATCATTTGACATCCCATTATTCATTGATTTGCTCGAGCAGGCGCCAGTAATATTTCCATTTGACCCTATTAGTATGTGCCAGTGTAGGCCAATGGCATCTGATTGCTTCAGAATACGAAGAGCCTCAAACCCGGTGGGTTTCAGGGTCTTGGCCGAAGGGGAGTCTGACTACCCTCTAGTGGGTGGGCAGCCAAGTGATCTTTTGACATCCCCATGGGATCTAGTCGGTAACGGCTCTAGTCAAGCGGTCGTCTCCAAATCACATTACCGTCCATCTGATTTTGGATGCCTTGGCAAGCGAGACAGTGTCCCTGACTCTGGAACAGCGACTGGTCAGAGCTCAGATTCCTTCTCTCACTTAGGTGAGGCATGATATTCAAGCTTAGCTCTTTTGATTCCTCTTTGGGGACCCGAATAGCATTCTCATCCTGCTTTCTAGGTCCCAGGTCTCTCTACTCCAATAGGGGGCAGTAGGCAGAGCCTGACTGGGTCCCATGGCGGTGTGGAGAGGGTCGTAACAGCTGTGTAGGCGCCCGGTTTTTTGGCCTATCTCATGGGGCTCGGGCAGACAATAGCACCTAGAAGTGCGACGAGGGAGAGAGCGGGGGCCGGCGCGAGGCGCGTACTGGTCATGCGGGCAGCATGGAAGGCTGCATGGCGGCGACAGTGAGGTCTGGGATCTCCTCGGCTTGCAGCCCCTGTTCCTGGGCAATTCTGCTGGGCCTCAGACCGGTCGCGAACACAATTATGGACACCTGGCAGTCATCTTTCTTTACCATCTTTACCCCCTCCACGTTAGCTGGTGCTCATCAAAAAGGACCGCCAGTGGGGCGACCAGGTCAAGGCCATGTGTCTTCTGGCTACATGGGGTGGCTGCAGAGTATGACCTGCTTGTCAGGGGCGGAGAGGGATATCAGACTCAGCGTGCTCAGGGTTACTCTTGGCTCTGCACTCAGGAATTACTCCTGGCAGTGCTTGGCAACAAGCTACTAAGGGAATACCGCCCACACAGCAGGAGCCTGAGAAGCTGTCTGATGTGTATTCAATATGCCAAAACCAGTAATAAAAAATTTTCAATCTTCCTGACCCTGAAAGAGCCCTTAATAAAGGCAGCACTGGAAGGACGAACAAGGAGAGGGCCACATAAAAATTTCAGGGCCATTCTAAGCTGCCAAAGAAGGACTAAAATGACAGTCTGTGCTTTCAATGCATTACACTGCAAGCGGGAAGCATATATCGAGGACCTGATGTGCAAGTGCAAAGATCGAGTATGACATCATTGGTCTGACTGAGATGAGGAGGTGTCAATCGCATCCGAAGCTATTTTTTGACATCAGAGAGGTATTGCTACACGGAACATGCGTTAGAAAGAGGTGTTGGTGGCGTCGGTGTCCTTGCCAACTCGAACATGGCCATGAACATTGATTCATTTGAATGCCTAACAAACCGAATAGGACGATTACACTTGAAGAGATGTGGCCCACTGCCAGCAGTTTCCATCTTAGTTTGTCTATACAACAACATCCATATACAAGGAGGAAGGAAGCTTGAGAAATTATACATGGAACTGGAGTTCTATAAAAAAGATCACACCTTCTACAAGATCATAGTAGGTGATTTTAGCCAAAGATAGGACCGAAAAGTGGCTGAAGAACTCCACATTGGGACCCATGGCCTAGAATGGAGCGAACAGGGTGAGAGACTGAGTTCATCATGTCCACCAAGACCATTCATGGGAACTAACAGTTTCAGAAGGCTAAATCAAAACTTTGGACATGGGGAATCCCCTGGTGGACAGTTCCACAATGAAATTGACCACATCATCTTCAATCGACAGTTTTTGCCTGACTGATGTTGCTGTCTTCTCAAAGTTCCAAACAGGGATCGGACCACCATCTCCCTTCGGTGCAAATTCTGCTTCGCGCAACTGGGGAGAAAGGCTGCCAAAGTTTAAGAAGAGAACTCCCAGAGATGACCACCAACTGGGAACTCTTTGGTGTCCAGGGAAGCAGCTGGTCCTGACATTCTCCAGGAAGCAAGTTCCCTTCTACCTCCGAAGCCAGCGGGAATAGATTGAAACTCAGGATTCCGGCACAGGTTTTAAAATGCTTTACTTATCCTACAGGTTTCAGGCATACAAATCATCAATAGGAAAAACCGGTGCTTAGGATTCCAGTCTAAAACCCTAGCCATCATGGCAGGCCAAGATGGCGAAAGCCACCATTTTGTTAAGGCCCTGTAGAGAGGAGAGACCAGGAACGGAGAGAACTCCCAAGAAGAGTGCAGTCCCAAAAGAGAGCCCAAAGAGGAGAGGGCAGGAGAGGGAAGCAGCCCTAGTTTATACCTGCAACTTAGACCTCCTACTGTATGGAAAGCAGGGAAGGGTCAAAATACCCACAGTAATTTCTCCTGCCTTCACCTAGGCCCTTTATATGCTAATGTTTTGAGCCAAGATCTGCTTGGAAATGCCTTTATATAGGGGTAGAGAAGGGGTTTCTGCCTGTACCAAAGACACACTAATGCCATTTAAATATTTTCTCCAATCCTTCACAAGAGTCTCTGTTAACACACAGTAGTTTTGTATTTTAGTTGCCTTTGTGAGTTATCAAGGAGAGCCATAATGCTTGCTTGTTTTACTGCCACATTTAAACTATCCCTCTATCTACACAGGTGATCTTGGGGAATCCAGGGCAGATGCAGAGGATTTTTAGGCTTTTTAAGTGTATTGCAGCACTTTGGCACCACT